>JBAMCM010000765.1:0-222676 GCA_037075145.1 Scaptodrosophila latifasciaeformis | reverse complement strand
CCAAAATTCCCGCAAAAAATACAAGTTATTGCGAAACAAGAGACCATGGAATTAACAGCTGGAACACTTCTGCGTTATACGGTTTTCCGGAGAAGCTGGAATAGTTCTGCGGTATAAACATTTATCCAGGGAAGCTAGAACGACTTTCTTGTGTTCGATCTAAGTTGATTTTGAGTCAATCAATATTCAGACAGAAGAAAGGACGATATTTTCTTATGCGATTAACCTAAAGACCAACGATGTTCGGGCCATCGATCATAAGGTGAGGGTTGCGTGTCCATAACTTAGCTGACTTCATTTGCTTTGTCATAAAAGCAATACATCTAAAACCTGTTAGCGTCCTCACCTGAGAAGCTTTTATTTAATGCTTTTTCAGATTTAGTGGTAGATGTGGATTATTTTTCTGGTGCTAATAAAAGGTTACAAGTAGATAAACTTACAAAAACTAAACTCAAATTCAGTTCCCCCAATTTTGCAAGACAAGAGCTTTTCGTGGAAATTCAACCCATCGTCTGCACCCCATTTAAAGTATTAAAGAACTTTGGTAGATCGTTGGCAAAATGGCTAGGTTTTGGTACAGCAATGTTGGAAACCATGAAGCTCATAACATTTGTCTCGACTACAACGTAGACCGCAATGGCTGAAAGCTGTGCAAAATTTGCAAGTAGGCGATGTTGTCATAATAAAAGAAGAGCGGTTTTCCACTGACACGTGGCCTCTTGAATGAATTAGTTAGAGTTGATTCACTAAATATATATAGTGGAAATATAAAGCGATCCATTTCGAAACTTTCCGCATTACCTGTCCAAGAAATTTGGTCTGATTCAGTTTAACAACATTGTGCTTTTGTTAAATTATATTCGCATACTAGTTTGTAGTTAGTAGTTTGAAATGTATGATGAGTCTAGTATAAATGAGTTGTTTTACCTCTGAGTGGAATGCCTTGTCTTCAGGAAAGTCTCTAGCAAATTGTGCTTGTGATTCAATATATCCACGCAACAACTCTTCCTGGAGGAGCTCTTTTCACTCTAAATCACGTCAGAAAGAGTTTTTCGATTTTAAACGGTCGAAATACCGTTTGTTTTACAATACACAAGACTCGATATGACAGTCAACAAATGGGAATCCTGCCTGAAGGATTCATAGGCGTAGACTACCCTGGACCCCTAAACGTATCCGAGGACCAACAAAACGATATATAGCACTTTACGACCAGTGGTTGCTCTCTCCCTCCTTACGCTCCACGCTCATTTCCCCAAAATTCCCGCAAAAAATACAAGTTATTGCGAAACAAGAGACCATGGAATTAACAGCTGGAACACTTCTGCGTTATACGGTTTTCCGGAGAAGCTGGAATAGTTCTGCGGTATAAACATTTATCCAGGGAAGCTAGAACGACTTTCTTGTGTTCGATCTAAGTTGATTTTGAGTCAATCAATATTCAGACAGAAGAAAGGACGATATTTTCTTATGCGATTAACCTAAAGACCAACGATGTTCGGGCCATCGATCATAAGGTGAGGGGTGCGTGTCCATAACTTAGCTGACTTCATTTGCTTTGTCATAAAAGCAATACATCTAAAACCTGTTAGCGTCCTCACCTGAAAAACTTTTTTTTAATGCTTTTTCAGATTCAGTGGTAGATGTGGATTATTTTTCTGGTGCTAATAAAAGGTTACAAGTAGATAAACTTACAAAAACTAAACTCAAATTCAGTTCTCCCAATTTTGCAAGACAAGAGCTTTTCCTGGAAATTCAACCCACCGTCTGCACCCCATTTAAAGTATTAAAGAACTTGAGTTTGGTAGATCGTTGGCAAAATGGCTAGGTTTTGGTACAGCAATGTTGGAAACCATGAAGCTCATAACATTTGTCTCGACTACAACGTAGACCGCAATGGCTGAAAGCTGTGCAAAATTTGCAAGTAGGCGATGTTGTCATAATAAAAGAAAAGCGGTTTTCCACTGACACGTGGCCTCTTGAATGAATTAGTTAGAGTTGATTCACTAAAAATATATAGTGGAAATATAAAGCGATCCATTTCGAAACTTTCCGCATTACCTGTCCAAGAAATTTGGTCTGATTCAGTTTAACAACATTGTGCTTTTGTTAAATTATATTCGCATACTAGTTTGTAGTTAGTAGTTTGAAATGTATGATGAGTCTAGTATAAATGAGTTGTTTTACCTCTGAGTGGAATGCCTTGTCTTCAGGAAAGTCTCTAGCAAATTGTGCTTGTGATTCAATATATCCACGCAACAACTCTTCCTGGAGGAGCTCTTTTCACTCTAAATCACGTCAGAAAGAGTTTTTCGATTTTAAACGGTCGAAATACCGTTTGTTTTACAATACACAAGACTCGATATGACAGTCAACAAATGGGAATCCTGCCTGAAGGATTCATAGGCGTAGACTACCCTGGACCCCTAAACGTATCCGAGGACCAACAAAACGATATATAGCACTTTACGACCAGTGGTTGCTCTCTCCCTCCTTACGCTCCACGCTCATTTCCCCAAAATTCCCGCAAAAAATACAAGTTATTGCGAAACAAGAGACCATGGAATTAACAGCTGGAACACTTCTGCGTTATACGGTTTTCCGGAGAAGCTGGAATAGTTCTGCGGTATAAACATTTATCCAGGGAAGCTAGAACGACTTTCTTGTGTTCGATCTAAGTTGATTTTGAGTCAATCAATATTCAGACAGAAGAAAGGACGATATTTTCTTATGCGATTAACCTAAAGACCAACGATGTTCGGGCCATCGATCATAAGGTGAGGGTTGCGTGTCCACAACTTAGCTGACTTCATTTGCTTTGTCATAAAAGCAATACATCTAAAACCTGTTAGCGTCCTCACCTGAGAAGCTTTTATTTAATGCTTTTTCAGATTTAGTGGTAGATGTGGATTATTTTTCTGGTGCTAATAAAAGGTTACAAGTAGATAAACTTACAAAAACTAAACTCAAATTCAGTTCCTCCAATTTTGCAAGACAAGAGCTTTTCGTGGAAATTCAACCCATCGTCTGCACTCCATTTAAAGTATTAAAGAACTTGAGTTTGGTAGATCGTTGGCAAAATGGCTAGGTTTTGGTACAGCAATGTTGGAAACCATGAAGCTCATAACATTTGTCTCGACTACAACGTAGACCGCAATGGCTGAAAGCTGTGCAAAATTTGCAAGTAGGCGATGTTGTCATAATAAAAGAAGAGCGGTTTTCCACTGACACGTGGCCTCTTGAATGAATTAGTTAGAGTTGATTCACTAAAAATATATAGTGGAAATATAAAGCGATCCATTTCGAAACTTTCCGCATTACCTGTCCAAGAAATTTGGTCTGATTCAGTTTAACAACATTGTGCTTTTGTTAAATTATATTCGCATACTAGTTTGTAGTTAGTAGTTTGAAATGTATGATGAGTCTAGTATAAATGAGTTGTTTTACCTCTGAGTGGAATGCCTTGTCTTCAGGAAAGTCTCTAGCAAATTGTGCTTGTGATTCAATATATCCACGCAACAACTCTTCCTGGAGGAGCTCTTTTCACTCTAAATCACGTCAGAAAGAGTTTTTCGATTTTAAACGGTCGAAACACCGTTTGTTTTACAATACACAAGACTCGATATGACAGTCAACAAATGGGAATCCTGCCTGAAGGATTCATAGGCGTAGACTACCCTGGACCCCTAAACGTATCCGAGGACCAACAAAACGATATATAGCACTTTACGACCAGTGGTTGCTCTCTCCCTCCTTACGCTCCACGCTCATTTCCCCAAAATTCCCGCAAAAAATACAAGTTATTGCGAAACAAGAGACCATGGAATTAACAGCTGGAACACTTCTGCGTTATACGGTTTTCCGGAGAAGCTGGAATAGTTCTGCGGTATAAACATTTATCCAGGGAAGCTAGAACGACTTTCTTGTGTTCGATCTAAGTTGATTTTGAGTCAATCAATATTCAGACAGAAGAAAGGACGATATTTTCTTATGCGATTAACCTAAAGACCAACGATGTTCGGGCCATCGATCATAAGGTGAGGGGTGCGTCTCCATAACTTAGCTGACTTCATTTGCTTTGTCATAAAAGCAATACATCTAAAACCTGTTAGCGTCCTCACCTGAAAAACTTTTTTTTAATGCTTTTTCAGATTCAGTGGTAGATGTGGATTATTTTTCTGGTGCTAATAAAAGGTTACAAGTAGATAAACTTACAAAAACTAAACTCAAATTCAGTTCTCTCAATTTTGCAAGACAAGAGCTTTTCCTGGAAATTCAACCCACCGTCTGCACCCCATTTAAAGTATTAAAGAACTTGAGTTTGGTAGATCGTTGGCAAAATGGCTAGGTTTTGGTACAGCAATGTTGGAAACCATGAAGCTCATAACATTTGTCTCGACTACAACGTAGACCGCAATGGCTGAAAGCTGTGCAAAATTTGCAAGTAGGCGATGTTGTCATAATAAAAGAAAAGCGGTTTTCCACTGACACGTGGCCTCTTGAATGAATTAGTTAGAGTTGATTCACTAAATATATATAGTGGAAATATAAAGCGATCCATTTCGAAACTTTCCGCATTACCTGTCCAAGAAATTTGGTCTGATTCAGTTTAACAACATTGTGCTTTTGTTAAATTATATTCGCATACTAGTTTGTAGTTAGTAGTTTGAAATGTATGATGAGTCTAGTATAAATGAGTTGTTTTACCTCTGAGTGGAATGCCTTGTCTTCAGGAAAGTCTCTAGCAAATTGTGCTTGTGATTCAATATATCCACGCAACAACTCTTCCTGGAGGAGCTCTTTTCACTCTAAATCACGTCAGAAAGAGTTTTTCGATTTTAAACGGTCGAAATACCGTTTGTTTTACAATACACAAGACTCGATATGACAGTCAACAAATGGGAATCCTGCCTGAAGGATTCATAGGCGTAGACTACCCTGGACCCCTAAACGTATCCGAGGACCAACAAAACGATATATAGCACTTTACGACCAGTGGTTGCTCTCTCCCTCCTTACGCTCCACGCTCATTTCCCCAAAATTCCCGCAAAAAATACAAGTTATTGCGAAACAAGAGACCATGGAATTAACAGCTGGAACACTTCTGCGTTATACGGTTTTCCGGAGAAGCTGGAATAGTTCTGCGGTATAAACATTTATCCAGGGAAGCTAGAACGACTTTCTTGTGTTCGATCTAAGTTGGTTTTGAGTCAATCAATATTCAGACAGAAGAAAGGACGATATTTTCTTATGCGATTAACCTAAAGACCAACGATGTTCGGGCCATCGATCATAAGGTGAGGGGTGCGTGTCCATAACTTAGCTGACTTCATTTGCTTTGTCATAAAAGCAATACATCTAAAACCTGTTAGCGTCCTCACCTGAAAAACTTTTTTTTAATGCTTTTTCAGATTCAGTGGTAGATGTGGATTATTTTTCTGGTGCTAATAAAAGGTTACAAGTAGATAAACTTACAAAAACTAAACTCAAATTCAGTTCTCCCAATTTTGCAAGACAAGAGCTTTTCCTGGAAATTCAACCCACCGTCTGCACCCCATTTAAAGTATTAAAGAACTTGAGTTTGGTAGATCGTTGGCAAAATGGCTAGGTTTTGGTACAGCAATGTTGGAAACCATGAAGCTCATAACATTTGTCTCGACTACAACGTAGACCGCAATGGCTGAAAGCTGTGCAAAATTTGCAAGTAGGCGATGTTGTCATAATAAAAGAAGAGCGGTTTTCCACTGACACGTGGCCTCTTGAATGAATTAGTTAGAGTTGATTCACTAAAAATATATAGTGGAATTATAAAGCGATCCATTTCGAAACTTTCCACATTACCTGTCCAAGAAATTTGGTCTGATTCAGTTAACAGCATTGTGCTTTTGTTAAATTATATTCGCATACTTTCAGTTTTAAATCTTGTATGGCAGTTAAAAAAGGGTATTTAAATTGAAAATAGTATTGTCTATTTTCAGCCATTTTATACCCAGTCCTCTAAGGGAAAGAGTATACTGGAAAGCTGTGCACGTATGTAACACGCAGAAGGAGACGTCGGAGACCCCCCAAAGTTATTCTCAATATGATCAGAGTGACTACAGAAATCGATCTGGTCATGTCCACTAAGGTTAACCACAACATAATTAGGGTGACTAGTGAAATCGATCTGGCCATGTCCGTATGTCTGTCCGTTTGTTTGAATGCAAGGATCTCAGAAACTACAAAAGCTAGAGTTATGACATTTTGTGTGAAGAATCTATATGACTTGGGAAAGGACAAATTTACTTTCCTATGTTGACCCAACCCCCATCTCCACAGGGGAGCCAAGTACTAAAAGAGCTAGGATAACCAACTTTGGTCCATATACTGTCCCATTAGAAAGGAAAAGTTGGCTTGAAATTTTTTTATTAGTGAAGCTCCCAAACCTAGCTCCAAGGGACTTCTTTTTATACCCTGTACCTAAAAAGGTACAAGGGTATATTAATTTTGTGCAAATGTATGTAACATAGAGAAGGAGACGTCGGAGACCCCCCAAAGTTACCCACAATATGATTTCTAAACCTTTCGGATTTAAGTATTAGTTGCTTCTGAAAAGTTGTTAGGAATCTAAAAATCTTTCGATTGATATCAAACATGAGTAAAATTGGACCATATTTACTCGAGATATACAAAAAACAAATTTTGAGGGTCAAGATTTTAATTCCCCTTGCGTAACCAGCAAACTGCCAAATGAGCAGTCCGATAGATGGCATGCTTGCAATATTAAGACCAGAGGATTTATGTGAATGCAGGCGACCAGGGTTACCACCCGACTAGGGTTGCCACCTTTTTTTATTTTAATTCCGTCTACTAGGTACAGGGTTCCCAAACTCGGCCGCGCCCGAGTTTAACGTTCGGCTTCATTTTGTTTTGCTTTATTATTTCCCAAGTTTATAATTTTTTAGGTTTCATTAAGTACAAGGCAACATAAATAAGCAAATCTAACAACAATATCAACTCCAAACTAATGACCCCATTCAGAAAAAAAGAAACCGTACGAAATTCGCACCATGTGATGCCTTTCGTATTCAGAACCTGAATAAATAGTAGTTATAAAGTTATTGTAGTCATCTTGATCTGAGTAAACAATACGCAGCCGCATTTTATACTGCGCACATTTACGCTGAAGATCATTTGACCTAAATAAACTGTACATATAACAGTTGCACTGATAACATTTTAGTCAAATAGGCTCAGAAGCTCAACACTCATATTTCGATCGCTATAAACAGATGAAGCTCTACACAACTATGGCAAGCGCGCAACGTGGCAACTTCAAGCTCTATTTTTATAATCTTTTTGAAGAACAAAAGAATATTTTCATTTTGCTCTGATGTTTGTCTGTCCGTCTGTTTCTAAACAAACTAGTCTCTCAGTTTTAAAGCTATTTTGATGAAACTTCGAAACCGGCCGAATCGGACCATTATATATATACTAAATATAGCTGTCATACGAACCTTATTCGTTTAAGAAAAACATCCCATATTTATAAACTGATCTCTTTGAATCTCGTACACTCATACAATAACATGCCAAATTTCACTAAGATCAAACTACTATATCATATAGCCGCCATACGAACCAAAATTGGTTTTAGGAATAAGTCACTCAATTAATGACTGACCTCTTCCGAATTCGGCACACACGTTTTTTACAAGAATATACGCGTTTATGTGGTTTATGAAAATAGGACCAATATATAAGTTAACAACAAAAATGTTACATTTTATAATAATGAACTCCAGTACGCAAGCTCCAATCTGCAAGCTCAGCGCCTGCAAATTAACAACAAAAATGTTACGATTAGGAACAATGATCTCCAGTACGCAATCTCCAATCTGCAACCTCAGCGTCTGCATAATTTCCTGGACGCGCCCAGCTGCCAAAGCTGAATTCTAAGAACCTGATCGGCACCTGTTTCCGTTCCCACCAATGCATGTGATTACAACACCAATTCGATCAACAAGGCATAAGCCGATGTCGTGGCCTATTGGAAGCAGCAAAACCGACGTCGATCCTCTGCCACTAAGGGCAGCACAGCTCACAGCCAAAGACTCACAGCTTGTTAGGCACAGCGTAGGGTAGTTAGTTGTAATTTGGTTTTGGACTAATAAAGTCAACGTTCTAATCGAACTTTAAAGTCTTTTTATTTTTATACTTTGCAATCCGCAAGTAATTAACTGGCGCCCCGAGCAGAGACCGGTACGCGTACGATACAGCAAAACGTCTTGTAAGTTCGTGGCTAGCAATTAGAATTGCTGCAACCGGTCTAAACACGAGTGAAAGTGAACGTACAACTCACGGGAAAAAAATAAAATAAAAATAAAATTTTTTCCGTTCCTTCAATAAAACTTAACTTGTTCATTTGCCCATCGGTGGACTCCAAGGACTGAAGGCAAGGCCACAGACCACCCCTCAACCCTGTACGCATCGCAGGATCCCTAGTAGTCGTGGGACAAAAAGGATGAAATCCGGATCGTCGGAGGGAGGAACCACATCATCGAAGTTACCCATAGTACTGTAGGATTGCAAAAAAAAACTAGCAACAAACTAAAAACACAAATAGAATTAAATGTGCATATAAAAAGCAAAAACAAATTATCTTTAAGAAAGCATAACATATAACTAATTTACTTTTAACATAATAAGAAATAAGCTCCATCATTTGCTCCCTTGACTGAATTAAAACTCGACCCATTCTTAATTCGGATTCATTTAGTGTTTTATGGCTAATGTGAATAATTTGATTAGGCCATCAACACTTAGTACAGAAGCTTGTAGACAAAGAATCAGGCGACAAGGATTACAAGGCGACTTGCCTCGCCTACTGGGAATCAAAGAACCAGTAGTCTTACCCTCAGCATTACACCTTTGCCTTAAATTGGAAAACCAGAACTTCAGGGCAAGACATGCAACAAACATGGGGCAGACAAAACAATTTAGAAGCCAGACTTCAAAGCCTTTACATGCTCCTAGCAATACTTTATTCACCAATAGACAACCACCAATTCCAGCCCCAAGAAATCAATATTACCGAGTCGGACAACAACCACCAACCCCCTTACCATGACTAAATTTAAATAACTTCGGTTACCAGTTTGCACAGCCAGTAGCTGCACCTCGACCTTTTCAGAATAGGCAATTCCCGCCACAACAGTTAGCGCCGCCTAGGCCACAGGCCCCAAAACCACTGCCTCGTCCAGAGCCCATGGATGTGGATCACAGTGTTCAGACCAGAATGAACAGACCTTGCTTCAAACCAGGCAAAAGACCACCTGGTCCCATACCATATGGGATGAAGCGACAATATACAGGCTACAATGACGGAAAACGAAACACTATGAACAAGAATAAAGAATTCCTCTCTTCCATACTTCGTATGCAAGCTGAGGAATGGCAAATTTATTAGAATACTTATAGACTTAGGCTCAAATAGAAATAACATCCAACTCAGATTCGTCGATAGCCCCATACAGAACAAATCACCTTTCAATGCCGTTTCAGTAGGAGGCAGCACAGTAGATACGCACCATAAGGTAGCGAACCTTTTTAATATTCAGGACGTTAAAGTAAAGTTTTTCCTGATGCCCACATTGAAATCTTTTGATGCAATTTTGGGCAGCGATAGTTTGAAAGAATTAGGTGCAGAGATAAAAACCAGCAAAAATATTATGACATTAAAAACCGGAATCTCGATCCCCATTAAAGAAAAAACATTCGAAGCCGTCAACACAGTTATTCCAAGAACATCTCACTTGTCCGGCACACAAAAAACCAAGCTAAGCGAATTACTCAAATCATTTCCAGCCTTGTTCGCAGACCCAAACCAGAAACTGACCTACACAACAAATGTGAAGGCAGCGATCGGAACCTCGTCCGATACTCCAGTTTACTCGAAATTCTATCAGTATCCGATGACACTGAAAGATGAAGTAAACAAACAAATAAAAGAACTTTTAGAAGATGGCATAATTCGACCTTCTAGATCCCCTTACAATTCACCAGTGTGGATTGTTCCCAAAAAGGCAGACGCTTCAGGCAATAAAAAATATCGCATGGCTATAGATTATCGTAAACTCAACAAAATAACCATTGCAGATAAATACCCAATTCCCGAAATAAATGAGGTACTTACCCAATTAGGGGACAATAAAGTATTCTCTGTTCTAGACCTGAAAAGTGAGTTCCATCAAATCCCTTTGAAAAATAGCGACATAGAAAAGACCGCCTTCTCCGTAAACAACGGAAAATACGAGTTCACACGTCTCCCATTCGGTCTGAAGAATGCGCCCTCCATTTTCCAACGCGCATTAGATGACATACTTCGAGAACATATTGGGAAAATATGTTTTATTTACATAGACGATATCATCATATTTACCAAAGATGATGATACGCATATTGAAAACTTGGCTAAAATTTTTAAAACCTTACATAACGGTAACATGAAATGTCAGCTGGATAAATGTGAGTTCATGAAAAACAAAGTCGAATTCCTCGGATTTGTTGTTTCCGATAGGGGAATAGAAACAAACCCGAGTAAAGTGGCAGCGATAGCAAATTATCCCTGTCCTAAACTTTGAGGGATCTAAGATCCTTCCTAGGGCTTTCCGGCTACTATAGAAGATTTATACAAAACTATGCCAAAACCCCTTACTTCACTTTTAAGAGGGGAAGATGGACACGTGTCCAAAAGAATTTCATCTAAAAAATCAATTTCACTAGACAATGAAGATCTAGAATCTTTTAAGAAGCTTAAAAGTAGCTTAGTGTCAAAAGAAATATCCAGATCTCAATAAGGAATTCCATTTAACTACCGATGCTTCAAATTTTGCGATAGGAGCAGCTCTGTCGCAGGACAACCACCCAATATCATTGCTCTCTAGAACACTTTCCAAATCAGAAGAGAACTATGCGGTTAACGAGAAAGAGATGCTAGAGAGAGAAAGAGAGAAGACTTGACAGACGAAACTGAAAAGAAGAAAGAACCATAACAAGAACAGGAATGAAATACGTAATTATCAGCCTGGAGAAGAAATATTCGTAAGAGTAAATACTAGATTAGGATCCAAGCTTTCCCCAAAATATAGGAAAGAAATAGTTAAGGAAAACAAACACACTACTATAATAACAGAATCAGGAAAAACAGTACATACATAAAAGCCATATCAAAATCTAAAATTTTTCAGGATATTTTTTTTATAATATTTAAAATATTTGAAGGAAGAGGAATAGATTAGGCAATCAAGTATTCTACTAGGGAAGAGAAGGATTTAAACGAAGGTGCAATAATATGTTAGTTTTGATAGATTGCATGCTAGAGGAGGAGAAAACTAAGTGGTACAAACTATTATAGTCTCTACATAAATTTAATAAGGCTCATGCATTAAATAATTAGATGTGGCTGGACGGACTACTAAAGGAGAAAAGGTCCGCAGAGGTCTAAAAGGAACTGCGAAACTAATTCGGCTAATTAACTCAGGAGAGTCAACCATGCCGTTTATTAATTTATGCATAAAAAGAGTATTAAGAAGGGTTCTACAGTTTACTAGGGAAGGCAAATCTATAAGTTGTAGCATACTAGAGTACGAGGGAAGGCTCAATTCCGAATTCCAATTTAAGCCACGGAGAGCAAAAACTTTTTTGAACGGACTCAATACGATCAAGAATCAAGTAAAATCCCTAAATCATTTATTGAGCCTATACGTTGAAGTGCATTTTGATTAAGATAATAGGAGGCCAAAAGTGGAGTGCCCCGACAGAAGGTCATAATTTTGCACTTAGAAGCATTTAAATTTAGCAAATTGAAATGGCACCACGACTCAAAAGCACTTAAATCAGTTTGCAGATTAATGTGTGATTCTATATCCCTGTAAGAAAAACACAGTTTAACATCATCTGCATACATAAAAACACGAGAGTGTGATATAACTGATGGAAGATCATTTATAAAAAGAGTAAATAAAAGGGGACCAAGGTGACTGCCTTGAGGAACCCCGGACGACACAGTTATACTATTAGATAATGATTTCTTAAAAAGAACTCTTTGAGTTCTTGAAGTAAGATAATCCCTTATCCAGGCAACAAGGTTAGATGGAAAACCTATTATGTTTAGTTTATATAAAAGCAAGGAATGGTTAACTGAATCAAAAGCCTTGCTAAAATCTGTGTAAATAACATCAGTCTGGGATTTGTTTTTAAAACCTTTAATTACCAATGAGGAAAATTCTAAGAGATTAGTCGTGGTCGACCTTTGTTTTACAAATCCATGCTGGCAGGGTGAAATTAGAGACTTACATAAATGTTGAAGATGAGAAGTTAAAAGTCTCTCAAAAATCTTAGGAATAGCTAACAGTTTCGATATGCCTCTATAGTTTTTAGCATCAGATTTGCTACCATTTTTATGGAGAGGAATAATAAAAGACTCCTTCCAAATAGCAGGGAAAGAAGAGAGACTGATTGATAAGTTAAAAAGTTTAAGAATGGGCTTGCACAGAGATTCAACACAATGCCTTAATACGCAACTAGGAACCCCATCCGGTCCCGGGGAAAAAACTGGTTTGATTAGCTTAAGTTCATTAAGCAACTGAATTTCCGTA
Source organism: Scaptodrosophila latifasciaeformis (assembly GCA_037075145.1). Taxonomy (NCBI): domain Eukaryota; kingdom Metazoa; phylum Arthropoda; class Insecta; order Diptera; family Drosophilidae; genus Scaptodrosophila; species Scaptodrosophila latifasciaeformis. The sequence goes on along the minus strand of JBAMCM010000765.1, from coordinate 210,038 downwards.
ATTAAAGGAGAGTATATATTATTTGACCGAGGAAGATCAAAGGGATAGTGTTGATCCAAATTAAAATTTGACGTCGAATAAGTAGATTGGAAAAAGGTACCAAAAAGATCAGCAATAGACTGGTCAGTATTTGCTTTTTTATCCATGAAATATAAGGAAGAAGGAAAAATAGAGGTATTACGCTTTGAATTGACGAAATTAAAAAATTGTTTGGGGTTCCGGCGAAATTGAGTTTTACACCGAGAAAGGTAGGCCTTATAGCATAGTGTGCTATAAACCGAAAATTTGGATCGAGCCAAAAGATAACGGGAGAGGTCGCTAGGATTCCCGGATAATTTGAACTTTTTGAACAACCTAAGCTTAACATTTTTTAAATTTATTAGCTTAGGTGAATACCACACAGGTCGATTCTTGTTACTATGGCAAGAAGTGGGAACACATTGTGTAAAAATAGAATTTAGAGCATTATAAAATAAATTTATTGCGATGTCAAGATTCTTAGACATGTACAAGTTTGACCAGTCGAAGTCATTAATAAGCTCATTTAATTTTCGAAAATTAGTTTTTTGGAAACAGTATGAGGCAATAGACGGACAAACAGACCAAGTTTTTCGACAAGGAAAGTCAATTGATAAGCCAATTGAAGGATGATAAGGATCCTCAGGAAGAGACAGAGGATCGATTCTAGTTACAAGTGTATTATAAGGATCCAAGCAAAAAATCAAATCCAAATGCCTACTCAGGGAGTTCTTGACAAAATTGACCTGGGATAGTGACAATTCAAGCATACCATCAATAAAGTCGTGACTATTACTGGGTAATACCGAATTGGAATAAGGAACATTGGACCAACATATTTCTGGGAGATTGATATCACCCAAAACGACAAGGTAGTCCTTGTCGGTTACAAAATTTGAAACGTATTTAATAGAGTTTAAATGGCACATATAAACAGAAAGATCAGAGGAAGGAGGAATATAGGAGACTGTTAGAAATAGGAAAATGTCATTCAAATCAATTTTTATACAAATAAATTCAATATCTACAGGGTTAGTAGAAATAAGTTCCGAAGGTAAGGCCGAGTTAACAGCGATAAGAACGCCGCCACCACGACCAGACACACGGTCACGTCTAAAAACTGAAAAGTTATTACCCAACACTTCGGAATCCAAAATGTCAGGCTTAAGCCACGTCTCGGTTAGTACTACTACAGAATAACTGAAACCAAAACTACTAAGAAAAAAACGACTACGTTTAGATTTAAGTCCTCTAACGTTTTGATACGCTAGATGAAAGGGTTCTAGTTTTTTGGGAGTGACGAAGGCGTTAGGGAAACCGGATGCCGATTTTTTTTCTTCGCCGTAAACTCCTTAACTACAACATGCTCTGGCCAAAAATCTCCACAACAAATAAGCTCGAAGAAGCAAGGGGGAAGGCTAATTTTAAAAGATGCGATCTCCCTAGAATACGAAAACTTGAATTTATCCACAGTTAAATTTGAGACCTGGACTTTCGAATTAATATACGATATTACGTCTTCCGAAGTAAGATCGGGTGCCAGTCTGGAAACAAAGACTTGTTTTCTCTGCGGAACCCCCACCAAAAGTTTAGGATTCACATCAACTGGGGCAGAAGAATTAGCCTCCGTAGTTGGTGGAATCCCAACCGCCATTGGAGGGGATATATTCCTATCCAGAGCAGACGAGCTGGACGCTACAGGCAACGGACTAGGTGGGTTTCCTGAAGTCCCAGCGTCCAGAGTGCAAGCATTAGGAACTGCTAACATATTATTGTTAGCAGACCTAAGTACCGGCCCAGGGGACACAAAAGAAATCAGCTGATTATTTATAGTTTGAGTTGGAGGCCCATTTGCCGGGACTTGGAGGACACGCGAACAATTCTGCGTTTCCAAGCCAGACTTCTTACGCTTTGGAGAGCTATTTAAAAACTTTAGGCCATTAAATTGGCTTTCCAAAACTGAAAAAGCCTGATTAAGTTTTGCAAAGCCTAGGTGAAGATCTTTAAACCCACACCTAGTCTGCCGCATAAATGCTCGCATCTCCATCTCAACTTCCCGGCAAGCCTCACAACTCTACTTTAAACCCGTACGAGCCTCTATGAAGTCATTGACGCGACCTGTGTAACCAGCACACTTAACATGTATGAGGTTATCACACAGCCAACACCCAATGACCGGTATAGAGGTAGATTTTGCATTTTGGCAATTTTTTTTGGCACAGACAAACATTTCTTTTATGTATATATTTTTTTTTTAATTTTATTTTTATTTTAAAATTTCGTGGCGATTATAAAGCCAAAATAAAAGATTAAGATATAGAAAATAAGCACAACCAAGGGTTAATACTTACAAGAACACAAAGTCGGACTCAGGAGAGCCACACGAAAACAAAACACAAAGATAAAAAAAAACTTAGTGCAAAAGAAAAAAAAAGACTGAGCGTTGAAAGGCTCCGAAGAGAAACGCGAGGCAATTGAAAAACGAGAGCGTACGGTGAGCGTAAAAATGTGCGAGCGTAAGAAAGCGAAAACGAAAACGAAAAGTGCAAGAGCGCGTACAAGTTGAGTGCATGCAATAGCAGAAACGAAAAATTGTTTTTGTTTGAAACAAATTTTGTCACACAAGAACAATTTTTAGTTTGCAATAATGCGCGAAAATAAAGAATAAAATGAAGCCGAACGTTAAACTCGGGCGCGGCCGAGTTTGGGAACCCTGTACCTAGTAGACGGAATTAAAAAAAAAAGGTGGTAACCCTGGTCGCCTGCATTCACATAAAATCTCTGGTCTTAATATTCCTTTGAATCCAAAAACACATTGTTGACAATATTGTAAGCACGCCTTCTATCGGACTGCTCATTCGGCAGTTTGCCAGTTAGGCAAGGGGAATTAAAATCTTGACCCTCAAAATTTGTTTTTTGTATATCTCGAGTAAATATGGTCCAATTTTAGTCATGTTTGATATCAATTGAAAGATTTTTAGATTCCTAACAACTTTTCAGAAGCAACTAATACTTAAATCCGAAAGGTTTAGAAATTATGTGGCTTTGAAAAAATGAGCGGGTGAAAGGGGGGGCGGGGGGGCGAAAAAAAAAATAAACTTGACCAGCGTACACACATAAGGAGTCCGAATCCCAAGTTTGGTTATCCTAGCTCTTATAGTCTCTAAGATCTAGGCGTACGCGCGGACAGACGGACGGACATGGCTATATCAATTTCTCTAGTCACCCTGATCATATTGTGGGTAACTTTGGGGGGTCTCCGACGTCTCCTTCTCTATGTTACATACATTTGCACAAACTTAATATACCCTTGTACCTTTTTAGGTACAGGGTATAAAAATTCAAAGTGTAAAAGCAAAGTTAGTTTCTTTATTTTAATGCAAAGATAATACACCGATGCACAGATGAACAAAAATTAACAGAAATTAAGCGGGGTAAAAAGTAATTAATATGAAAGCACAAAAAACACGTCCGAGCGTGACGACAGACAATTGCCAATGGATTACGAGAGATGTCGGTGGAGCAATGAATCTTACGAACTATACGAACGCACAGATACTGACAATAACCAAGGGGATCGGAAAATTGCAAACCTCAACGACCAAACAAATACACATCATTAACCTCGACCAAATCCAAACCGCTTTAGACATTTTACATGAACATACGGAAAATAGCCTCAAACACAGTCCATTATACGCTACTCTTCACCAAGAGATAAATACAACTATCCACACATTCCGAACAATTACAGTCTCTCCGAAAACCCGGAAACCTAGGTCTCTAAATTGGCTAGGTTCAGGTTGGAAGTACATTGCGGGTAGCCCAGATCATGATGACCTGGTTATGATAGAGCAGAATTTAAATTAATTAATTGACAACAATAAACAACAGGTCATAGTCAACAAACAGTTAGAGGAAAGAATAAACAAACTTACTTGGGTATCCAACGCTCTCACGAATTCTATTCAGAAAAGCAGTTCAGTTACTGTAGAGATAGCTATTAGTTTGCACAAACAAATTCGACTTCCAAAAGAGGAAATTATTAACATTAGATATGCCATTCAGTGGGCATGACTAAACGTAGTTAACACACTTGTATTGAATGCAGATGAGTTAATTAAAATCGAAAAAAAAAAATTTAAAACCAATAACGTCCCACCCTTGTCAATGGAAGAAATAATGGAGTTTTCCGATGTCTCAATTCTACACAATAAGACTAGACTTTTGTATATTGTAAAAATCCCCAATTTTGAAACGATACAATATCAAGACATTGTTATAAAACCTAAAGTAAAAAACAATTCAATTTAAGCTTTCAAGAAATCTTTGTATTTGAAAACGTGACTTATGGAATTCCCCAAACTTGTAAAACAATAGAATATATTAAAATTTGCGATAAGAAAAAAATTGTTAATATAAGTAATTCCAAAGTTAATTCAGGGAAAGAAAGCGCTGTGTAGTTTTAGCAATGCCGACCACGTATCCAAAATAGAAGAAGTCGACAACGGAATCATCCTACTAAACGACTACGATGGAAACGTAACCTGGTACAACACGAGGCTTCACCTAGAGGGAACCTACCTTGTCCAACTATCAAATGACTCGATGATTATCGATAATAAGCGGTTCAGCAACTTGGAACCTACAGTCCTGAAGGCTGAAGAAAAAGAGAGACTTAAGGTTCTATCACTTGAAGCACTGGAAGCATTGCACATAAATGACACTGGACAGCTGATGCATATAAAAACTCGGCATTGCCCTGATTGTCACCCTTGGCTTACATACCTATAGTCAGAAGCAGAGAAGCATAACATTGCAATTAGAACCCACGCACCACCAACCTGCGAGCAGTCTTCGACCGAAGGACAATATCAGCTACCTCATACCTACTTCTAGAGACCGCTTGAGGACAAGCATAAATTGGAGGGGGAATAGTTAACAACAAAAATGTTACATTTTATATTATAAAATGAACTCCAGTACGCAAGCTCCAATCTGCAAGCTCAGCGTCTGCATAATTTCCTACCTGATCGGCACCTGTTTCCGTTCCCACCAATGCATGTGATTACAATACCAATTCGATCAACAAGACATCAGCCGATGTCGTGGCCTATTGGAAGCAGCAAAACCGACGTCGATCCTCTGCCACCAAGGGCAGCACAGCTCACAGCCAAAGACTCATAGCTTGTAAGGGACAGCGTAGGGTAGTTAGTTGTAATTTGGTTTTGGACTAATAAAGTCAACGTTCTAATCGAACTTTAAAGTCTTTTAATTTTTTTACTTTATAATATAGCTGTCATACCAACCTAAATCGGCCCTATTTACTGACCAACCCCATTTATGTGACTTACGGCAGAAGCACTTCGAAAAGACTTTGTAATCTTCGGCAACCCGAAGATTTTGGGATTTTTTAGAACATGCCATTAGTCGAAGCTGTTGTTGTCATTACACTATTACCCTTATGGAATCCAGCATAATCTCTGAATCATCATGCAGCCGCAAGCGCTTGGTAGACATGACAATTTAAAGTTTAAAAGTATTGCCCTCACCCTCTATAAAAAACAGCAGATCACCATCCCCAACGTTTGTGTCATGTTAATTGCAAGTCCTAAGACGCAGTTCAGCGCTCCCCTAGTCCTGCGACAAGCACTTCTCAAAACCATTTATATGAGCTTGAGCGCAATATGATCGACAATTCAATTTCCTAACTAGTTTAATTCTGTTTCTTTTAAGCCTGATACGGTATTCCGAATCTACACACAGTCTCAATACGCAAGCGGGCAGCTGCATGCCGTGATTTCTATATGCTTTTTCAACACGGAGTTATCCCCCAACGAATTATTAAGCTAATAACATTAATTGATTTCCCTTGCATCAAAAACATAGATTCCTTTTTAAAAGTATCTGAAAAGCGCAAGAAAATAAGATAAGAGCTAGATCACCTGGACACCAGAACCCAATGATGCCGATCTGTTTAAATAGAATATAGCAAACACAACACATGCTACCTTTTGCCTACGCTTCGGTTACAGTAGCTTTAGATCGGAGCCGCTCTAGAATAACTAGAGGTTAGCTTCCATTTTCTCTCGGAACAAAAGACCATCTAAAAATTAGAGCACGTATGATCGCGAACTCTTGGCTGTATTCGCTGTTTTGATGTTTGTCATGCCAACGAGCAAAATTACATAGACACATATAGAGCGTATTAACAAAATTAATGTGCTCTACAATCGTTTTAAACATATTTAGTTGGATTTGACAGAGCTGTGTAGTTTACCTGTTTGGGAGTCCAATCACAATCGGGCAATAACACATAATTCCCGAGCAAACGGACTTATAGAGGCATGACACAATTACAATTTGTATCAAACCTCGCATGGCCTCCCTGCATGACAAAAATAGGCATCGGTAACTACACAAAGAAGTTGGAACCCAACTGTAAAAATTAGATTAATTAAACAACAAAGAATCAAACGGGAGAAAACATATAGCATTAGAAGGACGTGCGACGCCAATGGAAAACTACGGTACTACGGTAGCAAACCCATTAATGAGATCATATCGACTGCAGAACTCACCACCCCAAGGGTTAACTGTCCTTGAAATAAGAAGATTGCGCTCATCACCTACATAGCTGGTAATAGAAATTCAAGAAAGGTAGAAAGTGACTCACTCACAAAGTAAGGCGATAAAAATCCGGAACTAAGCGAAATGATGGGTGAAGGAAGCAGGTCCATTCATTAGTAAATGAGCGATCCAGTACTAACCATAACAACACTGCATCACAAAGCGTTACGAGAAAGGAACCGAAAGATGGCAGGCCAGCTAAACACTAATGATAGAGAAAATCAACAGCAAAATATTAAAGGTCCACCTGAAAGGTCATTAGAAGTTAAGAAAAACTGCTCCCAAAATACCCAAGGCCAACGACCAAGGGAGATCTAAAAAAATAAATAAAAATAAAATAGCGAAAATAGCATTTTTTGATGGCGTAGATGGCCAAGGACATATGTCAAGTACAAGAGAAATTTAAAGAAAAGTAAATAAGAATGTCTACCAAAAAAAAAAAATTAATATTTTAGGTGCAAAGAGATGTGGATCCAGCTCCAGATGCACTGCCTTTGTGGCATTATTAACAGCACTTGCTATTTTTCGTCCACCAATTGGCCAATATGAGCTAGTAAGACACGGGGTCTGGAGTCCAGAAGATTGCACGGTCAAGCCAGACTCAGGCCAACTACTCTTTCCTTTAGTCAAACAAATAAACCCACAAATCGGAGTCCAAGAGCTCGCTTGGTATCAGAACACTGAGGCGTAGGTCAATTCCATTCCTAAGGCGACCCTCTGAATTAACGAAATTCTATTGGAAGTGAAAAATTTAAACATTGACGCCTCTTTCTTTATCCAGGTTAATCTACAGCTGAATCAGACCAGCAATAAAAGTCACGAAAATAAATCCATAGATTTAAGTTCACGCATTAATTGGACTAACAATAACGCACTGCTTTTCTGTAATTTTGGAATTCTAAATTCTATTATTTATGCTACGTTTTCTGCCCCAGTTGAGGTTAACCCTAAATTCTTGATGGAGGCACTGGCACTGATCTTACATCGGAAGATGCAATATCTTATATTGATGCCAAAGTCCGTGTCACTAATTTAACTCTGGATAAATTTAAGGTTTCTTATTCTATGGAGATCTTTTAAAATTAGCATTCGCAGCTTTGTAGCATATCCCAATTCTAGCCTCTGCCTGCCCAGTGATATATGCCTGAAATAAAAGACGCTTGTTATTATACTGCTTTTTCAATAATTCAAGAGCAATGATATAATTCTCATCACTGTTTTCAAGATCTCTAATTGCATCCCACGCTGATAAATTTACAAATGATTTTAAGTGCTGTAATAAAGCAATTTCAAAAGTGGGGAACTGGATCCTAAGATCTGGTCTTAAGTTTACTGTCCATAAGCCCTTTTTGTAAGGAGCCGTAAAAAGATGTAGGAAACCATGACTGTATGTACCATGACATGCTTAATGCATAACATAGGTGAGCCAGGGCACGGAAAACGAATGCTGCAACCAATGGAAGTGAGGTCGATGGCATTGTATGCGGCACCAATATGGGAAGTTGCAATAACGAACTTTTCTATGTGAGAGCATAAAATTGGCATTTAGTAAATGTGCTCTTAGGGTAGCTTCGGCAAGCAGTGTCCAGCAACGCAGTAGTTGTAATTGCTGGGATGCTGCCTCTGGAACTTTCAGCAATGACAGAAAACTTAATTATGATTAAAAACAACGAACCGAAATGAAAGCCGCCGCTGACAAGTTCAAACAGAGGATGGAAGACAGAAACACAAAATTCTTGAAGACAGTACCGGGGGAGAGATCAAAGAAAACAAATATTAATACTAATTTTTCAGTGTCCACCAGGATTACTTCATAAGAGACCACTTACACGTTTTGGTGGTTTTCTTCAAGACGTCTCTTTAGAGTTCCGCACGGAAAACACAACGTGTGCCGAACGCTATCCCATTCAATCTACTGTAAGCACAGGGCAATATTAATAAGCCACCTTAAGCATAAGCACGTATTTTAGAGCCAGCTGAAAAATTTTACAATTGATGGACGAAAACAATACTAAATTCAATGGTCGAATGACCTAACGTATAAAATTAAATTCAAGATCCCTACTAGAAAACAAACTGTAAATATTCAAAGAGCATGACACAGAAATTTTTAATAGTTCCAAAGGAAACAGCGCAGCTTGCCCATCATCTAACGCTTATCTGACTGGACAATACAAGTGAAAGAACAGCAACATTAAACAACACGTAACATTAACTCTAAAGATTGTCCTTCGTTCCCTCTTAACAGTATTTTAAAATATAATAATATAAAAATCCTAAAGAGAATATAAAGTCGTACTCTACAACTTCGGGCTAAAATCAGTCTGGAATTACCAGCAACGGCAGAGAAATACCGCACTAAGCTAAGTCAGAATCCTTAGAGGCTACCAAATTAAATTTTACAACTACCCGCCAATTTAACATACGTCGTATTGAAATGCCATCGCAGTCAAATATCTAGGCCCGTCCAAGCTCATATCAGTCAGGAAACTATTATGTAAAATATTTTAGTAAGATTTGTAAATTTATTGTTAGTTTCATATTTGCATATTTCTATCAAGTTGTAATTTAATTTTAATCAAACTAATAAAATTAAAATGTTTTCTTAAAACAAATTTTCTTTTAGTGTTGACGTTTTTCTATACTCTTGCTTAGATCTATTATTAATAAACTGAATAGTTTCAAAACCAAGTAATGTTTCGTCATCTTCAGGTATTTCCTCATCACTATGTGTTTCAGTATAGATGCTTGCAAATGAACATGCTGGTGTTACTATTTTTTCTCCATGAAGATCTTTATTTATCAAAATCCCCATGTTGAATACGAAGCTACAATTCGCAGCAGCAAGCAATGCCTTAACTCGGAATAGCAGAATTTCGTGCGTTTCGCGCAAAACTGGAATATAGCCTATAATGTTCGTGTTTTTGATAGATTTTGAGTGGCATAAAAGCGTATGTACAAATCTTGTCACATTTTGTAATTTACTCATAAATCCTGCAAAACGCTGAGGTTTATCACGAACACTAGCTTCTAACACAATCCAACCACTATCCAGCAGTAATTTCAAAAATAAATGCGAATGCCTTAAAAATAAAACTAAATTTCTAGGGTGATCAACAAAATTCACGATGCATAAGAGTTCATTTAGCAGTTCAATATTGGATTCCCAAAGCATAAATGTATTTTTACTGATATTGGTGCTTAATTGAAAAGTTAATTGCGATATTAAAACTTCACAAAGCCCACGATACAGTAATGGAAAATTGTGCCTAAAACAAATACAAATTAATTCATTTCTTTTGATTATTATAACAAGCAACTCACTTTTTTATATTGGGAAATGATTGTAATGACTCTTCCTTTGTATTTATATTGCGACATTCTTCTTTTACGATAAATAAAATACTTTTTTGACGAGCACATGATGAATCTTTAAGATATCCTTTAATTAGTTTATCGAGAAAAATGTTGCATTTTGCTCCTTTTTCCAAGTCTCCCGTATAATGGAACCATTTGCGGTTCAAAAACTTTTTACAAATTGTGCCTTAAATAAAATAACAAGATATATAAAATTTTTTTGGATATATATAGGACTTACGAATATCTTCTTTTTCTCTCTCATGTTTAGCTGCATTTTCGACTGCAGTGTTAAAGTTATGAAGATTTTTTAACAATTCGTATAAATGTACCGCAGTACTTAGGATGAGATTGGATTTTTCGTAGCCCAAGAAATATGTGAACACTTCAGATGAGACATGGGATATTGAATTCATACCAGATATGTTCTTATTTTGAATGAAAGTACATAGGGATACTGAAAGAATATATAATTTTTTGTATATGTATAAATTTTCACACTTTCTTACACTTACGCAATAGCTTGTCAAAGTTATCTTTGTTTTTCCATTCAGTCCAAGAAAAATAAAGACAAATAATACGAATGATAAGCCCAAAGCAGACTTTAATATAATTAAACTTGTTTTTAAAAAGATCCAAATTACTAGGCAAATTATTAACAATTTTCAATTGATCATCAATAGATTTTCCTAGACTAATCAAAAGACTATTAAGATATGGCAAAAACTTGCTAAAGTCATATATAAAGTCTTCCGGGCTAATCATATTTTGCATTAGGTACTCATCAGATCCGGATTCACATTCATTTATAGTCTCAAATTTTTGTACAAGGTCTGAAAGAATAAAGCGCAATTCTGGCAACCCCAACTCCGAGCCGATATATTCTGGTTCTAATGGGTAGTTAAGTCGAAATGGTTCTTTTAAAAATAACATAATAGTAGCGTCCAGTGCTCGAAAAGTTTCTTTGTGGCTATACAAGTATTCAAAACAAATGTTGTCAGGAAGGCGCTTAGATGTCGATTTTGTGCTGATGTTATGCAATGAAGTTTTATGACTTTGTATGCTTTCCGACGCATCTTTTGTATAATTTATTTCACGTGATTTTGGTAGTACTTGATTTATTCGAATCGATCGATTAGTCAAAAACTGACACGGAGGTGGCACATAGTTAGCAGGTACATGATTAAGTAATGTTTTAATCTGTTCCTCAATTTTAGTTAGAAGCATCAATCGTTGAAGCACCTGTGAATGTAGAACTGGTTGAATTTGAGTAATAAATGAACAGATTAGAACGCGCAACCAGTTAGCAGTGTGAAAGTATATATCTAATATATCTTTCTTTTTTTTCTCGTTGTAGTTATTAAATAAAGATATGTAATTATCATTATCAAAAAATGAAGGAAGAACAAGGCCCCAGCCTAGCAAAGCATTAACTGATTCCAAACTGTTTTTATAACGTTTCCTCAGTAATATGCACAAAATATTAAAAAGCGGAGACAGTATCAAAATAGAAGATCGCGATCTACAAAAAAAAAATTTTTAATAAAAAACAATAAGAAAGAATTACTAGTTTTTACCTGTATTTAGAACATATAATCAACTTAGATATATTAACACTCATAATAGGGACTCCTGAACTGGAATCATTTGATTGATCCATTATGCATTTTTGATTTTGCAAGCTAATACCACTAAATGAAATTTATATAATTTTTATTATTACGATTTAGTTTTTATATATAGTTGAACTTACTCTATTACTTCCATTTGTGGATCCTCGACTAAAAATTCGAATTGTAAATGATCTGTCTTTATTTCACACAGCCATCTTAAAAAATGTATATTAATAACGGACAAATTATGTTTATGCTTTACAGTCAAGATACTCGATAACTCATCGTAAAATAAAGCCAATGATTCTGGGTAATGTACGGTAGCCGATTCAGTTTGAACTGTGCAAATTATAAATTATTATTGAGCGCCACATGAAAAATAAATAAACAGGTAGAAGTTGATTTTAATACTCACTGAACAAATTGGCAGCCAGTTTCGGGCGCCCGTTAGGCAAACCTTCAATACACTGAGTTCTTGTAATCGTATCCTCAACATTGTCAGATATATCATGTTCGATGTGAACTATTGCGCCGATTAGCTGCGCGATTCCAATTATACCTTGTTTTTTTATAAATGCTGATCTATTGTGCAACTGTTTCTTTACCAAAATATGTACTTGTTCTTGAATTTCAGTGCATTCGGAAAGTGGTGGTGCCGGATAAGCAGTAAAACATAAGAGTTTCATTAAAAGGCGTGTTTGATACAATGTCAAATCGCTTAATCGATCCTGTAAAGGAAGTAGAAGCAAAGCGTGATTCTGAAATGGATTTGGGTATTTATATTGCAAATCAAGCAATGCTTCCAAAGCCTTGGTTGTGATTACATCAGTACTCTTTTGGCAAATTAACTCCGTAAGTTTTTTTATGATTCTCTTTTGAATAGAACCACATATCTGAAAGAGCACACTAAAAAAAGGGGTTTCAGTCACTCTTACAAATTGTATGCAATTGGCTCACATGAAGGCGGTCTTTCCAAAGCCAGTTACCATCGGATGCTTTTCTCGAATAAAATCATGTAAAAAATGCAATAATGTATTGATATGCTCTTTTAGAATAATTGGGCAATAAATTACAGCATCCTCCAGTATAGTCACGTTAATATGCTCGAATTTAATTCGATTTCGTATCTATAAAACATATTTAAAAAAAAAACATAATAATTATATATAGAATAGCCGGAACCCTTTTGAACGGGGGCTCGGTCCTAAGTTTGGTTCTGGTTAAATCCAGGAATCAAGAATTCTATAATTTTAAAACTAATATTAATATTAATATTTTATACTCTATTTTCATGATTATTGGACTCATATTATAGACAATTTCATGTTCTACTTTATTGTGTTAAAGTTTCCTTCTTTTCCAATATAAAAAAATCCCAACGTTATCTTCGAGGTGCCGAAGATTAGACTCTTTTCGCAGTTGTTTCTGCCGTAAATCACATGAACGGTGCTGGTCAGTTAATAGGGCTGATTTCTATTTGTATGACAGCTATATGATATAGTAGTCCGATTTTAATAAAATTTAGCAAAAACGCGTATATTTATGTAGAAAACGTGTTGGACGAGTTTTGAAAAGATCAGTCAATAAATGTGCGAGTTATTCCCTAAACCGATTTAGGTTCGTATAGCAGTTATATGATATAGTAGCCCGATCCCTACGAAATTTGGTACATATATTAAATGCTACAAAAAACATGTGCATGCTAAATTTGAACAGGATCGGATAGTAAATGTGGGAGTTATTTCCTAAACCGATTTAGGTTCGTACGACAGCTATATATGGTATAGAGGTCCGATCCGGCCGATTCAAACTAGTGTACTACCTAGGTAAAAAAGAAGGCTATATACCAAGTTTTAGCAAAATAGCAATTAAACTGACGGAGTAAATCGCATAGAAACAGACGGACAGACAGACATGGCTATATCGACTCCTCTAGTGATTCTAAGTATTCTAGATGTAACTTTTATGGGTCTACGATGTTTGGTTCTGTGCGTTACAAACATCAGAGCAAAATGAATATACTCTTTTTTCTGCGAAAAGAGTATAAAAATTCGGAACGTTAAACTCGGATACCCTGTACCTGAGATACTATCATATGGTATTTTTGGTTGCGATTCGTGCATAAAAACCCCGATTTCTGACAAAAAACACAAAAAGTCTGCGTTTTTTGTCCGATTCACCCTATGGGAGCTATATGATTTAGCCATCTGATTTCAATAAAATTTGGTGCTATTAAAAACATATACTAAAAACGGTCTTATGCTTAATTTGGTTGCGATTGGTTCATAAATGGAAGCTATATGATGCAGATGTCCAATTTTATTAAAACTTTGCACAGCTGTTGGGTATTTTAAGTCACAATATTTCTTAATTTGAATAAAATATCTTCAAAAATAATGAAATTATGACGTTAAAACGATTTTTGCACTTTCGATCGGCCCTATGAGAGCTATATGATATAGTAGTCCGATCAGATCGAAACTTCACATCCTAATTGAAAACATATAAAAACTTATAACTGCCAATTTTCGTAATAATATAACAAACAAAAAATCCCAACGTTATCTTCGGGGTGCCGAAGATTACAGACTCTTTTCGAAGTTGTTTCTGCCGTAAATCACATGAACGGGGTTGGTCAGTTAATTGGGCCGATTTCGATTTGTATGACAGCTATATGATATAGTAGTCCGATTTTAATAAAATTGAGTACAAACGCGTATATTTATGTAGAAAACGTGTTGGCCGAGTTTTGAAAAGATCAGTCAATAAATGTGCGAATTTCTCTTAAAACCGATTTAGGTTCGTATGGCAGCTATATGATATAGTAGTCCGATCCTTACAAAATTTGGTATATATATTAATTGCTATAAAAAACATATGCGTGCTTAATTTGAACAGGATCTGATAATAAATGTGGGAGCTATTGCCTAAACCGATTTAGGTTCGTATGACAGCTATAAGATATAGTCATCCGATCCTGGCAAAATTTGGTACAGTTATCTATCGTTATATAAAACACACGCATGCCAATTTTCAAAAGGATCGGATAATAAATGTGGGAGCTATTGCCTAAACCGATTTAGGTTCGTATGACAGCTATATGATATAGTGGTCCGATCCGACCGATTCAAACTAGTGTACTACCTAGGTAAAAAAGAAGGCTAAATACCAAGTTTCAGCAAAATAGCTTTTAAGACGACGGAGTAAATCGCATAGAAACAGACGGACAGACGGACAGACGAACATGGCAGTATCGACTCCCTTAATGATTCTAAGTATTCTAGAGGTAACTTTTGGGGGTCTACGATGTGTGGTTCTATGCGTTACAAACATCAGAGTAAAATAAATATACTTTTTTTCTGCGAAAAAATTATAATGAAGCCAAACTTTAAACTAGTAGAATGAATTGAAAAAAGGTGGCAGCCCTGGTCGTCTACATTCACATAAAACCTCTTGTCTTCATATTCCATTGCATCCAGCAACGTTGCTCACAATAATGCAAGCACGCCATCTATCGAACTGTTCATTCGACCGTTTGCCAGTTAGGCCAGGGAAATTAAAATCTTGAATCTGAAAATTTGTTTTTTGTATATCTCTCAATCAAAAGATTTTTAGATTCCTAACAACTTTTTGAAAGCAACTTATACCTAAAGCTGTAGACATTACAAAGCTTTGAAAAAATGATGGGGTGGAAGGAGAGGCAGGGAAGAAAAAAATAAACTTGAGCAGTCTCTAAGATCTTGACGTTCACACGGACAGACGGACATGGCTGTATCAATTTCTCTAGTCACCCTGATCATATTGTGGGTAACTTACACGACGTCTCCTTCTCTATGTTACATACATTTGCACAAACTTAATATACCCTTACCCTTAAGGTACAGGGTATAAAGACTTATAGTAATTCTTATGATACGTTTATAAGCTTCTCAGCTAAATTATTAGGTTTATTTAGATCTGTTAGTCATTTTCAAAGTGGCCAAATGTGTGTTAGCAGGAATGTTTTCGGAATGAAATGAAACTATGCTTAAATATTTACAATTTTCATACATATATACATACAATTCGATTAAGATCTATATAAAAATAATATAGCATAATAGTTATATATTATTTAAATACTTACTTTATTTTCAATGTATTTAAAATTATCTTCCTTTATATTTGTAAGTAAAAGAAGAATCATTAAGTCAAAATACCTGTGAAAAATAGATCTATTAAATTTATTTCGTAATTCTAACAAATTGATACTCACTTAAACTGACATTTTGGTAATGCAAGTATGGTTTTTTGCCATACTTTAAAGACATCAAAATTGCAAGTAAGACACTTCTTTATTAACTTAAAGAGCTCCAATTGTACCTTATTTTCAGTGGACAGCAAATTGTCATCAAAGTTACCTATTGGCTTTTTGTAAGACCAATAAACAATTTCACGTATTGTAAAAAAAGTCTAAAAACCAATAAGAAAAAATAAATATTAATAGTCACCTTTTATATTTGACTCACATATTTTACCTTGCAAACTATGGAATCATCATGAGTGACATTCCCGTCCAATAAAAGTTGTACAAAATCCGGTAAAGCCTACATTTATAAAAGTATATTTATTTTGCTCTGATGTTTGTAACGCATAGAACCACACATCGTAAACCCCCAAAAGTTACCTCTAGAATACTTATATATATATATATATATATATATATATATATATATTATATATCAAGTTTGTTTAGATAACTTGTATACATACCAGATTTGGATATTCACTACTTTTAATAAAACATTTTATGCGCTTGCGTAACGTTTCTTTGTTTGCAGAGTTTAAGGAAAAATGTTTAAGGGCTTGAACTGACGTGATGTGAAAAAATTCATTGTTACTGATGTATTGTTCGCTGGTATTAGAAACGCATGAGAAAATTTTAATTTAAAAAAAAGAAAAAAATATTTACCTGAGTAACTGCATGAATTCATCATGATTATGCATTATAAGATCTGCCTTACTTATAATATCCAATCTGTGTGTCTCTGCGGCTTTGCTAAAAACTTGCCTTATAAATTTTATAATTTCCTTATCTTGCAGAACTTTCACGTACTGCAATTGAGTAAGCATCAAAGGCAGCAAGTATGGATCTTTTTGGGATTTATCAGCATTTGGTTCTAATGTACATAGTTCTTCTATTTTATTAAACAAAATTTCCATAGCTGGCTTTAAAAGGCAATCAATCATCAAAAAATTACTATACATGCTTCTGTGTGATAAATATGGACAATACAAGTCTCCAACAATATTGCAGCCATTTAAGAGCTTCAAAGTATACTTTGATTTCGGAGCAAGTGCAATGCTTAGACCCGTTTTAAATGTTTCCACATTTTCTGGATAGTTATTAGAATTCACTAAGAATTCACGTAATTTGTGTGCGAAGGTAACATGGTCGCATGGTAAAATGAAACTGTCCCCTTCATTTAGCCTTACACCTATTTTCTGCAGAGCTAATTCAAAATAAGTATTGGGTTGACAAGACGAAGTGTTCCGTGCAGATGTTGAGGTTCTACCAAGAGTTGTTGCAAGATATACACTATGCTGCGAAAAAAAGCGTTGTGTGTATTCTTGAGACGCGGGAATGTTCTCTTCAGGACGCTGTTGTGAGGCACCAGCGTCTACCACTACTTTTACGTTGTCTACGCATTCATTGGTATTCTAAACAAAAATAAATATTGAGGAATTAGAGCCATGAAAACTCTTCGAATCAGCACATGCTTACGATATGATCGTACGAAACTTTTTCATCAATTACTCCTAATTTTCGCCTTTTGTTAATTTTACGGTAGTTAGACATTTCACAAGTTTCGCATTTCCTACGAATATATTGAAAAGACGCGCGGACAGCTGTCACTTTGCATTGTTGTAGAATACTGCTCCAAAATAATCGAGTGGCAATCGTTCTTATATTCTATTCGAAAGGAAAAAAAATTATATTCATTTTGCTCTAATGTCTGTAACGCACAGAGCCACGCATTGTAGACCCCCAAAAGTTACCTCTAGAATACTTAGAATCACTAGAGGATTCGATAGAGCCATGTCCGTCTGTTTCTATTCGAACAAGTCTCCCAGTTTTAAAGCTATATTGATGAAATTTGGTATATAGCCTTCTGTCGGAACCGGCCGACATACGAACTTAAATCGGATTTACATACATTTACATTTTTTGACTGTTCTTTTTCAAATTCGGCATACACATTTCTTAAATAGATATACGCATTTGTGCCTAATTTCATTAGCATCGGACTACTGTATCATAAACTAAATCGGCCAATCCCGTTCATGTGATTTATGGGAGAAAAAGCTTCGAAAAGAGCTTGCAATATTTGGCACCCCAAAGATAAGCTTTAGATTTTTATTAATACATTTTCTTTTAAAACAAAGTATATCTTAACTTTGTCTCTTGTACATTTCATTTATGTCACTTCGAGTGCAAATATAAATAACTGACGTTCTTGGTATCGATTTAAAATTTAAAAGCTAGTTCTTTATTAAAATTTAATTGAATACAATACATGAGAAATCTACTTTATGGAGAAAGACCTAAACATTTATATTGCATATAAATTTATTAGTCTTTAATGGTATTTTGAAAAAATATATTGATAATATAATTTTTCCAGCATTGGCTATTCTAATTATGATTTCACTTAATAACTATTATTTAATAAATACGTATAATTAGCTTTTCAGTATTTTATGTCCACCGTTTATCGGGCTATAAAGATTTGTAATATTTAAATAATTTATTATATACTATTTTATTGTTTCTTCGTTCGACGTCTCTTAATGCCAGTCATTTGCTTCAATAGTTGAGAGTTCTCATCATCTAAATCCAAGTTAGGTTCCCAAAGACGCAATCGACTGGGTATGTAAATCAATCCAAGCAATGTAATTGCTAATAATTATAATAATTTAGAAAATTTTAAATATATATATATATATATATATATTTCAATTACTTACAATTTAAGACGCACGGAAAAATTACGTAGAAATTAAGTGTACTTGATCGGAAATAGAGGGCTTCTGTGGCATATAGTATCATTGTAAGGGCCAAAGAGCATCCTCCCATACTAACTACTCTATTAAAGAAACATAGTTGCTGAATCTAATTTTAATTCTTTAAGTGAAACTTACGGCCTATAATGAATATAAAGAGTGCAGTGTACCAGCGCTATAGCCTTAAGTAAGCAATACATTCCAATTATGCGAGATATGGTGTAGTCGCCTGACAAAAAAAGGAAACCATTAAATCCATTATTTTTAACAGGCACACAATTTTTACCTTCAATAAATTGAATATCGCTGTGGTCACCTAAGAAACTTCGCCTCTCTATGTAACTACGAAAAGCAGTACCGAGGTCCATAAAAGCTACAAATGCTATCCAGCCCCGAAAGGCGTATAACAATTTGCGCTCCATATTTGTTTGATATGCCGTGATTTCTATTTTTTTTTTTTTTTTAGTTTGTAGACTTTATTCCTTTTTCCTCTTCAGCTCCTTGATTCGTAAAAGAATGCATCCAGTGAATCCTAAATATTCCTAAAAAAAAAAAAAATAAGTGGCATAAGTTGGCAGCATCGTTTTGTTTATTGATATAAAAATCGTTTTATTGTTATTAAAACTAAGGTAGGAGTTAGAAAGGGAAACGCCTAAAAACAATTATATTTATAAACTGATTGAAAAAAGGGTCCAGTACCAATTTCAGTGTCAATTAGCCGGCTGCTTAAAATAGACCCTGGGTGGTTTCTTTTGTCCCGTTTTTCTTGCGGTTCAATCAACAAACATCGATATCTTGGGCATTTGGTGGAAACATTAATCGGGTAAGAATCGCGGTAAATTTTAAAACGGGTCACAACAAATATAAACTTAACTTTATTTACGGGGTGCCGAAGACTGCAAACTGTTTTCGAAAATTTTTTTTTTGTCGTAAATTATGAATTATGGATTGGTCAGCCATCGCTGTAAATATTCCTAATGATATGATTTAGTAGTCCTATCCGACTGCAATCTTACACTATGTTTATAATAAAAGTATATAACGAGATTCATCGCGATACCTTTAAAACTTGAAGACTCAATTGCATAGAAAAGAAGTCCACACTTTTCACGAATTTAGGGAGGAATCGATATGTCTGCCCATCTACATGTGCATTTTTAACGTAAAAGCTAGAAACCAATTCAAAAGCAAAGAGTAAACTCTCTTTGAATGCTATTTCAGTAGTTGAAATTAAATATGTCCGAGCAATTAGAAATTATATTCGTATTCCCCTCTAACTTTAGATAATATTTTAATTTGGATGGCAACAGGAGCTTTCTTTTGGGTCCATAGATGTTGAATTTTTTTTGATTAAAAATTTATCTGTATGTATTTTTCTATTTATAACCTATAGCCTTCTATATTTCACCTTCTCCTCTTCTGTTTATTTGTGCCATTTAAATTCTATTAGAACTGCTTGAAATTTTGTAACTGATAATTCCTAATTCTATTATGATATTAGCCGGTAATACTTGATGGTATGTTTTAACATATGTTTTAACTTACCATCAAGTATTACCGGCTCAATTGTCACTATCTATCTATCAACCTTTTAAATGTCTAATTATCTAGATATTGCAATAAATATTTTTACAATTTAAGGTAAATGGTATATTAAATGTCTAGAGAAATTGATTGACCGTCCGCCTGTCTGTCTCTCCATCCGTATGGAGACTATAAGAGCTAGGACAACCAAACAACCTTATGTACGATTGTCAATTTTTATACCCTGTACCTAAAAAGGTACAAGGGTATATTAAGTTTGTGCAAATGTATGTAACATATAGAAGGAGACGTCGGAGACCCCCCAAAGTTACCCACAATATGATCAGGGTGACTAGTGAAATTGATATAGCCATGTCCGTCCGTCTGTCCGCGTGAACGCCTAGATCTTAGAGACTATAAGAGCTAGGATAACCAACCTTGGGATTCGGAGTCCTTATGTGTGTACGCTGGTCAAGTTTATTTTTTTCTCCCCCGATTCCTAGGTATTATCTCATATTCAAACTACTTTAGCGAAACCTCTGTGTCATGTTATGACCAAAAATAAATTTATTGGGTACTTGTAGCTAAAGCAACAGTGAAGTAACTGGCCACTTGGATTCCTCTCGAAAAGACTAACAAAAACATATCGTGAATTTTTATCTGTATACGAAGGCATCAAGTACCACGTGGATGCAGATGTTCTCTCCCAGCTTTTCGGAATTACTACGCCACTTCTGAGGAAAAAAAACCAATGTGTGGCTCTAATACGCTGTATTCAGTCGCTTTCCATAGTCTGTTAAGAAACTTGCACTCTTAAAGACTATAAGAGCTAGGATAACTAAACTTGTCAAGTTTATTTATTTTTTCTCCCCCCGCCCATTCCTCAGCCTCCTCACTTTTTCAAAGCCTTGTATTTTCTGCAGCTTTAGTATTATAGTATTAGTTGCTTCCAAAAAGTTGTTAGGAATCCAATAATCTCTCGATCAGCAAATATGACCATATTTACATGAAATACAAAGCTTAAGAGTCACGATTTTAGTACCCCCTGCTTAAGAGGCAAACGGTCAAATAAACAGTCCGATAGACGGCGTGCTTGCTTTTTGGAGAACAATATTGTTGGTTTGAAAGGATTATTAAAACTAGAGGTTTTATGTGAATTAGAGTTACCACTAGGCTAGGGATAAAGCTGATCTTATTCCTTAAACAAATCTCTACTTACCTCTTTCTATTATTTCGCGTAATATGAGATTTACTTATTCATATATTTTATGTAAGACTTTCAAAATTAACGTATAGAAAAAAAACTTTTGTGTGAATTACTCACTTAAAAAAGAGGAAAAAAGGATGCTTGCGTAAGCCAAACTAAGGTGCTAAAAAGCTATACATTATTTTTTTACTTACGCAGGAAATTCTTATACAAATATTATTAAATGATGTTGCGTGTGAATTATATTTGAATACAAAAACAAAACAAGGTATAAAAATTAAATTAAATTTGCGACGTTACAATTTCTTTGCTGAGTGTGAACAGACCTTATTCACTCCCTTGTCGAATCTTGAACTAATCCTTGCCTAAAGAAGATTCGCCATTTCGGTATTCCGTGTAATCTACGTAACCATCTTTGTTTACATCCATTGTCTTAAGCACATAATCGATTACATCCTCTAGAGCTTTATCTGTGTATATATTACCAGTCTTCTCCTCATGATGTGATGCTTTATCGCTATATCCAGCTGTGCTGTTTTTATAAGCTTTGTCATCAACTAAAATGATAATAAGCAAATACTAAATTCTTGTTGTCTGAATTTAATTTTGTGTAATTAAATAATATGTAAAAGTACTTATAATTTATATAGTACAGTAGTCCTACTAATATAAAAAAATTTTTTTTTGTTGTTTTCTAAAACGTTCTTTATATTGTACTTGAATGTTTTTAATTGGTGTAAACCAGAGATTACATTCCGCGCTCCATATTTTTTGCCATTTAGTAATATAAATTTTACAAACAAAATAAATTTTAGAGATTCTTTTAAATGCGATAAAAGGAAAAAAAAATTATATTTTTTTAAATTTTCTTTTGAGTTCACAGAAGTAAAATAAAAAAACTTGAAGCTTGGGGAGTAAATACATACAAAATCGACTATTAGTCGCAAAAAGGCACTACAATTTATATGCTATTTCACAGAAACATATGCGTTCAATAAATGAATTGGACCCTAACATACGATGTTATCTCTAACAAAATTATATATATGATCACTTTCTGAAGAATGCACTTATTTGAGTTTCCAAGCTGTGTATAAATTAAGCTTTTATATATCAAATTTATGCTATGTATATGTACGATTGTGTTCCGAATTGGTTGATTAAATGACAGATTTTTAAAAAAATAAAAATTTTTGGAGTATGTTTTGTAGTAGCCATTCAGTTAAAAAACAGTATGACCAAAATATTGTTATATTTATTTATTTGTTTGTTGTTGATGTGATTGTTTTTGCTTATCAGATGCTTTTTGTTGAGCTTTGATGAATTCTGGATAGTCAATGTAGCCATCACGCGATGTATCGTCCATTTGTAAAATAGGGTCTATAAGCGCGACAAGTTCGTCGTCTGAAAACACCTTCTCCTCCACTTGTGGCTTATCTCCGTTTTGATGCTCCTTACTGCCTTGCTCTATGCAAAATGTCCAATTTAAATTTAATTTTTAATGCATATGCAAAATGGGAATTGGAAGGAAATTGATTGATTGGTGTATGTTGATTTGTTGACCATCACCCAACCAATTTTTATGATGTATATGAAAAAATAAAAATAAAATTCTTAAATCAGTTATATAAATAAAAAAAGGAATAAATAAGGAAATTTTCAAATTCCAAGACAAATAGAAATTATCCCGTACCAAGTAAAATGCATTTTACAGATAAACATTGTGTCATCCATGAAAATTTGGCAATCCCGGACTATTAGAAGTAACAAATTTAGTTCTAACATAATTTTATCATTATATAAATTGTTTGAATATTTGGTTGGCATAGGAAATAAAAAATGGATTCGAAAATAGTCCGGTTGAAACAGATTTTTCTTTGCTATCTTTTTTGCTTCAAGTGGTTGTTTGATTTAGTCGATCCCCAGAATTATTTTGTACTTTATATGATGAGACGAGAAGTAAACCAAATAAATTCCAATTGAGTTTCGTTCAATCGGATGTCTGGTACGTCAAATTTTGAAAGCCTTTATGAATATTGTTTATGTTCGTTACCGTGGGAGACAGTTTCTCATGTAATTAAGAAATTTTAGCTGCACTAGAGATATATTTTGTGGCCGTTGATTAGAGACCTAGATAAAACTAGATGAATTATGAAATATTTAAAAGGCCTGTATATTAAGTTTGTGCAAATGTATGTAACATAGAGAAGGAGACGTCGGAGACCCCCAAAGTTCTTCACAATATGATCAGGCTGACTAGAGAAATTGATACAGCCATGTCCGTCCGCCCGTGTGAACGTCTAGATCTTAGAGACTATAAGAGCTAGGATAACCAAACTTCTTATGCGTGTCAAGTTTATTTTTTTTCTCCCCCCGCCCCTCCTTCCGACACCTCATTTTTTCAAAGCCATGTAATTTCTACAGCTTTAGGATTTCTTATTAGTTGCTTCCGAAAGGTTGTTAGGAATCTAAATATCTTTTGATTGATGTTAAACGTGACTAAAATCGGACCATGATTACGTGAGATATACAAAAAACAAATTTTCAGAGTCAAGATTTTAATTCCCCTTGCCCAACTGGCAAACGGTCGAATAAACAGTCCGATAGATGGCGTGCTTGCATTGTCGTGAACAATGTGTTGTTCAATTTAAAGGAATATTAAGACCAGAGGTTTAATGTGAATGTTGACGACAAGAGTTAACACCCGACTAGGGTTACCACCTTTTCTATTTCTATTCCGTCTACTAGGTACATAGTATCCCAAACTCGGCCAAGCCCGAACAGGAACAGGAACAGGAACAGCTGGACACAAAAGGGCACAGTCCTATTATCCATGTGAATGGAAACTTAGTAGTCTGTGATGAATTTGACTAACGTATTCCACATCCATCGTGATGCTGGAATTTCAGTGCAGTCTTCCTGACTAGAAAGGAATCCACAATTGGTATAAAAAGTATACAGTATATTGTGTATTGTAACATTCATATGTATATTTTTATTTTTATCGGAGCTCCCACATTCCCAGAGGAAACTTGAAGTAAATTAAAATTTGGCTGATTATGTCAAAAACCAATACTTAAAAAATTCAGAACGTTAAAATCGGGCGCAACCGAGTTTGAGATATTTGGTATAGGGGCCTAAATCGGTATTTTCTACCGATTTTTCCGAGGCTATTCCATATAATTAAACCTAAACTTTTTCAGGCGCTTTAATACCAATTAAACCTTCCAATTACCACGGATTTTTGTCCAATTAGCCTTATGGAAGATATATGATATAGCTATCCAATTTTCTTAAAACTTTGAACAACTGCTTGGTACTCTAAAGGCCACCTTATTTGCCAATTTGAAAATATATCTTTAAAAACAAAGAAATTAAGACGTTAAAACAATTTTTGCACCTTCGATCGGATACAAAAATTGGTGATGCTGAAAACAAATAAAGTAAGATTTTGACAAAGAAGAACAACAATTTTTTGTTTGAATTGAGGGCACGAAAAAAAAAGTATAAAAATTGCAAATAAATTATGCCGAACGTTAAACTCGGGCGCGTCCGAGTTTGGGATACACTGTACCTAGTAGACGAAATTGAAAAAGAAAAGGTGGCAACCCTAGTCGGGTGGTAACCCTGGTCACCTACATTCACATAAAACCTCTGGTCTTAATATTCCTTTGAATCCAACAATACGTTGTTTACAATAATGCAAGCACGCCATATATCGGACTGTTCATTCGGCAGTTTGGCAAGGGGAACTAAAATCTTGACCCTCAAAATTTGTTTTTTGTATATCTCGTGTAAATATGGTCCGATTTTAGTCATGTTTGATATTAATCAAAATATTTCTAAACGGACGGACGGACACGGCTATATCGATTTCTCTAATCACCCTGATCATATTGTGGAGAACTTCGGTGGGTCTACGGCGTCTCCTTCTCTATGTTACATACATTTGCACAAACTTAATATACGCTTGTACCTTGTAAGGTCCAGGGTATAATAACTTAATAGATCAAAAAAAAAAAAAAAAAAGAAAAAACATTTGGAACATAAATACAAGAAATACAGCAGCAAATACGTCGAAATATCTACCAATTACAGAAAAATATTCCGAACGTTAAACTCGAGCGCAACCGAGCTTGAGATACCCTCTACTTAAAGCGGCCTAAATATATTTCAAACATAAGAATAAAATGAATATATCGTACTCATTTTTATACCTTGTAAGGTACAAGCGTATATTAAGTTTGTCACATGTATGTAATATCGAGAAGTTACGTAAAGTATGATCAGGGTTGCTAATAATCATTTGTTATGCAGGTTAGATCAAGTTTATTTAATTTTTTCGATATACGATTTAGGTTCGGAACAAAAAGCATAAAACCAAAACTACCTCAAAAAAAGTTTCAGTCTGATCGGACTACTGTATCATATAGCTCTCATAGGACCAATCCAAATTGCAAAAATCGTTTTAACGTCGTTATTTCTTTGTTTTTAAAGATATTTTATTCAAATTGGGAAATATGGTACCAAGGTACCAAACTTTTAATGAAATTGGACAGTTATATCATATAGCTTCAATAGGGATAATCGGACAAGAAATCCGATCTCTGCGCTTTTTTGTAAGAAAACGGTTTATTTATGAACCAATCGAAACCATATTAAGCACAAGAGAGTTTTAAATATAAGTTTTTCATAACACCAAATTTTATTGAAATCGTATGACTACATCATATAGCTCCCATATATATGCTTCACCAAAAAAAATCATTTAAAATTGCTTATTCACACATTTTAAAGATATTTTTACTAAACCTGGTAATGGAAAGGTTTAATTGATATTAAAACGCGTAAATAATTTAAGGTTTAACTATATTGGATAGCCCCTAGGAAAAATCGGTAGAAAATATCGATTTAGGCCCCTATAGGGTATCTCCGATTTTTGTTTCCTTTAAAAAGAGTATAGTAAGTAATAATGGAAGATCATTTAACAGCATCCCGACGTTTTCTTATACCCTGCAAGTTAAGGTACAAGTTCATAATAGGTTTGTGAAACATATGTAACACAAAAGACACGTCGGAGACCCAACTAAAGTATGATCACCGTAACTAGAGATATCTATACATGTCCGTCTGTATGAATGCCTAGTTCTCAGATATGGTAAAATCTAGTAATCCCGATTTGTTGCTAATAATCGAATATACTGCAGGTTAGATCAAATTAAATTTTTTCCATATCCGTTCGGTTTGGAATAAAAAGTGTAACACCTCAAAAAAGGAAAAAGTTATTAGTTGTTAATTATTATTTACTATGATATTTAACTAAATTTAATATTTACAAGTTCTTTTATGAACCTAGTAAAAAATGTAAAATTTTAACCTGATCGGACTATTACTATATAGCTCTAATAGGGCCGATCAAAAGGGTAAAAACAGTTTAAACGTAGTAATTTGTTTGTTTTCAAATATATTTTTATTTTATGTATTTTTAGTTACACTAAACTTAATTGAAATCGGATGACTATATTTTGTAGTCCCCATACAACTGCTATCAACTATCTCAAACCCGGCTATTGGATTTAAATTATGAATAATTTATTATATTAATCATAGGACATTGTTGATTCATTTGGTGATAAAGTACATACATGACTGAAATTATGCTTTTGAACAAGCTCATATTTTTCTACACTCCCCAACGCTTTTATAGATATTGCATATCCTATATTTAGTTTTATTGCAATATTATTTTTCCTAATTTGCCATATCATGATTGTGTAAAGTTAACTAATTTTGTACAAACAAAAGCAACGAGTTAAACTATTCTTTTGTTTTTCTTAAGTTTAATTTAATTGATAAATTGTTGAAGCAAAAACGATTTTAGAATTAAAAATAATCTTATGTATCACAAGATGAATATGTCAAGAGGAATAAATTTATATTTGAAAAAGTATCAGATTTTCACCATTAAGACCTTTTTCCTGACAATCTTATTTTATTTTTAAAAATTAAAAAAGTGCCATTCGCTTTCCATTTATAAAATATTTCTTACCATGCCAGTGAATTAATGATTTGATAAGTTCGCATCCATCCAGCTTGTTGTTATTATCAGAATCGTGCATTTTAAAATAATGGAATTGCAATTCTGCTTCAGACATCTTGCTAGTATCTATGGGAACTTGCATATGTTCTTGAATATGTCTGGTAAAATTATAAAAAAATATACAAAATAATAGCGTTAGATTACTAAAATAAGTTAAGTATTATATACTTACGCCCGTTCATGTTGAATATTAGCAGTATTTAAAACCTGTTGAGGTTGACCATGATGTTGGTCAATTGACTGAGCGTGAGGGTGTTGAGAAGGTTGTTGATATACTGGCTGCTGTTGTTGAGGTACCTGCTGGTATTGAACTTGCTGCTGATGCTGTTGCACCGGAACTTGTTCATATTGTGTCTGTAAATTTATATATAAATAAAATGGAGCATATAAATTGTATATATTTGTTTACATATTGCTGGGGCGGTACGCCGGGTGCAACATTTGCCTGATGATGGTACTGTTGGGACTGCGGTTGTTGATGTGGGTGCTGTTGTGGCACTTGCGTTATGTGTTGCTGTATAAGGTTAATTAAAAAATTATTTACGTCAACGAAAAGCGAAGAACTTTACACTTGGTGTACTAACATAATGTTGTGGATTTACACCTGGTGCAACGCGTTGACCACTAGCGTAGATAGCAAACGCGAGCAATACCACTGCTTTGTATCCAGTGAAATGCATCTATATAATTTTTTTTTAGGGCTGGGAATCTTTAACACTAAATTTCCACGTCGCTAAACTAAATTACCAAAATATTACACGTACCCAACTTAGATTTTGATAAATTAAGGTATCGATAGACACGACGAGGTTTGTAATTTTAAGCATCCCTGGCGAGATCAACTTTTATTTGCTTTCGGGCATAAATCTCAGTGTTTTAACGAAAAATATAAAATTAAATAAAAATTACGAACGTTAAACTCGAGCGCGACTGAGTTTAGTATAGCCTGTACCAACTAGACGGAACTCAAATGAAAAGGAGGCAGCCCTAGACTAATGGTAGCCATCATCAAATGCATTCACATAAAAACTGAAGTCCCAATATTCCTTTTAAATTAATAACAGATTGGCACTCTATCTTACTTTGGATAATGTAATATCATATATTTATTCTCAAGTCTATGTCCATCTACCAGTGCAAAATTTTAAGTTTTCTGGTAAAGAGA
This sequence comes from Scaptodrosophila latifasciaeformis, assembly GCA_037075145.1. Taxonomy (NCBI): domain Eukaryota; kingdom Metazoa; phylum Arthropoda; class Insecta; order Diptera; family Drosophilidae; genus Scaptodrosophila; species Scaptodrosophila latifasciaeformis. Next base: position 181,380 of record JBAMCM010000765.1, on the reverse strand, counting down.
TGCCTTTTTTAAAAATTACCTTTCCCACCTCCTTCGAGCTTATTTTTATACTCTTATCGCAGAATAAAGAGTATATTCATTTTGCTCTCATGTTTGTAATGCACAGAACCAAACATCGTAGACCCACAAAAGTTACATCTAGAATACTTAGAATCACTAGAGGAGTCGATATAGCCATCTCTGTCTGTCCGTCTGTTTCTATGCGATTTACTCTGTCAGTTTAAAAGCTATTTTGCCGAAACTTTGTATATAGCCTTCTTTTTTACCTAGGTAGCACACTTACTTGAACCGGCCGGATCGGATCACTATATCTTATAGATGTCATACGAACCTGAACCGGTTTGGGAAATAACTCCCACATTTACTATCTGATCCTGTTAAAATTTAGCATGCAAATGTCTTTTTGAGCAGTTGATATATGTACCAAATTTCGTAAGGATCGGACTACTATATCATATAACTGCCATACGAACCTAAATCGGCTTAGGAAATAACTCGCACATTTATTAACTCATCTCTTCAAAACTCGGCAAACACGTATATTACATAAATATACGCGTTTGTGCTGAATTTTATCAAAATCAGACTACTATATCATATAGCTGTCATGCAAATCGAAATCGAAATTTACTGACTGATCTCTTTAAAACTAGGCATACACGTTTTTTACATTTTTTTTTTTTTTTTTTTATTTGAAAGAGATTGGGCCGCCATTGCAAATGACGCCCAACCGTAGGAAAAGCCATAGCAACTAAAGGCCTTAAGCTTACGTTTTTTACATAAATATACGCGTTTGTGCTAAATTGTATTCTGTCATACATATCGAAATCGGCCCTATTAACTGACCAACCTTGTTCATGTGATTTACGGCAGAAACAACTGCGAAAAGAGTCTGTAATCTTCGGCACCCCGAAGATAACGGGATTTTTTATGTTTTTTTTTTTTGACTAGAGCATGTTGTATCGGAGTCCGGTTTCTCTAATCCCTTAAGTCGAGCCTACCTTTAAAATGATTGCTACTAACCCTGTAGATATTGAATTTATTTGTGTAAAAATTGATTTGAATAACATTTCTCTATTTTTAACAGCCTTCGTCCTTCTAATTCTTCCGTTTATATGTGCCATATAAATTCTATTGAAACTATTTTAAGTTTTGTATCTGATAGCGTTTTGGGTTTTTTTTTTTCAGAAATATCTTGGTCTTAAATTCCCAAAGTAAAAGTCACGGCTTTATAGAAGCCATGTGGTACCGTGAGACAAGCACTGCTCGGCGATTCGTTGATACGATTTTGTTATGGTATATCTTTTGTCAATTACCTTTAAAATCGAATATTATTAATTGTATAATATACATTTTATAATATTTTTTGCTAAATGTTCGTTCTTCCTGATGCTAGTTGTTGGCTCTGAAAATGGCACATGGTTAATATTATATATTGTAACGAAAACAGATGCGACTCTGTAATCGTTCGAAAACAGCTGATCGCGCTGCAACTCTGGTTTAAAAGTGACAGCTGTCACTTACCATCGTTACGCCGAAAAAGAAGCCTGTCATTAATTGATTTCCGGTAGAGTTTGAGCTTGGATGTGCAAGCACGAGTTTTTAGAGGAGTGATCAATAACTGCCATCGGTGTTCTTTTTACTTTTCTTTCGTTCGTGGCTATAAACGCGTCGGCGAGCGCGCTCAGCAGGCACTCCCTCACAACTAAATTACCGCTCGGCCATCAGTGGCGAAAACCCAGACAACCAGAGGGTCAATTTCGTTACATTGGTGTCAGATGTGGGGTCTACAAGTGGATTCCTAAAAATTCCACCTACAATGCCTAAAAGAGCTGCTCGTCGACGCAGAGAGATGCCTCTGGATGACATCGAGAAGAAAATGGATGCTCTGGACTCGCAGATGCAACTGAAAATGGATGTCATGGATCGTTCTTTCAATGAACGATTTGATCAGTTGTGGTCATCTTTAGAACGAACATTACTGTCTAGTATGGATCGCTCCGCGGCACCAACCGAAGTTATCGCCGATCTTCGCCGACCACGACGGCACCCGCACTGAGCACGGGCGTGGCATATAGTACGCCACGTGGTGTCAGCACCAATGAACCTCAGCAGACCGCACCGCCAAAAGTTATGCCCTCTAACCGATTCTTCCGTGAATCAATACCGGAAGGACGTATACTGGTGAGAGAGACCTGCGGCGACACCACCTACTTATCCGTACCCCGGAATTCTTGGGACACTACTGACACAGAGCTGCCCCCATTGTATGACGGCAGCACACCATGGGGCGAATTTCAACCTTTACTGGACGACATGGCCGAGGAGTATAACTGGTCCGAGCGAAAAAAATGCCGGAAGTTGTGTATAAGCCTGCTTGGAAGAGCCCAGCGGTTTTACACAATCTTGCCACAGGCTACCTTAAGCTCTTATGAGGCACTTACGACCGCCATGCGTAACCATTTCTCTGTGAGTACGCAAACCGGCTATCATCTGTTCCATAATCGCGTACAGGGACCGAAGGAGACCCTGAGTGACTTTGCATGTGATTTGGATCGTCTGGGCCGATTAGTTTTTGGCGAATTGCCTTCAGCTACCTATAATCACATATTGGTCCAGCGTTTCATCGATGGCATACGGGAGACTAACTATCAGATCCCCATACTCTCTAGCAATCCAGCTACTCTTGGCGATGCCCTCGAAATGGCCACACGAATTGAAGCTCAATGTAGACGTCGTCCAGGTGGGACTGTTTTGAACGTAACCACTCAGCACACCACAAAAGTTACTTCACCCAGAAGAAATAGACATCGCAAATCAACTAGCAGACAGCTATTTGCTTCGTCCGCACCACACCCGGAAAACTAAAATCCGCCAGTTTCTCGGTGCGGAAGCTGGCAGATAACCCAGAAAGCCCCCGAAAGCGCATGCTCCCCGAGCCTCTTTCTTCACATTCGAAGACTGGCCAGACTCATAAGCCAGTCAGGAGGTCGGGTAGAGCAGCCACAATGTCGTCGAGATCAACTAAAGGCCCGAATATTTTCCCTGCCGTATCAGAGCCCCTACGGGTGAATCCGGCGCCGTCCGATAAGCCACCCCCAGGAATTGGTGTCCCCTCTCCACAGGTTGAAGCCATCCAGATATCGTCGTTTGATGAGCCGTACCCGAAAGGAAGTGCCGATATGCTGCCCAGGCGGAAAATCCACGTGCGCCCATCAGGTGGCAATAAAAACGCCACATGGTCGACCCCAGACCCAGACAGACAACGGAATATAAAATCCTTGTCACTGGAGACGTCACCGCCAGGAAGCTGTCCTCTCTCTCCAAAGGTAGAGGTCACCCGGGTACCCACGTCTACCGATCTATCGCCTATTCGTACAAACGATCTGCGCGACACCAGGGTCATCACATTTCCGACATTAACTTCGGTCGAGTACCTCGCTGCAAATGTGCCGTCAACCATAGGGCCCAACTCCAATACTTCCCAGTCCCCGTTACAGGAGAAATCGACGTTGGCCCTGCTGTTTGATGAATCGCCATTAGCCGAGCGCGCCCCGGAAATACCGTTTGTTAAGAAACGGGATACTAATCCCTCGCCGCAGCAACACGTTGCTGATGACGGCAAGGAGAAGCACTTCGCTCACCGCGGGATCAAGATGTCACCAACAAAAGCTACGTACACCATTTCTGCACTAGATGGTCAGAGTTTACACAGTTTTGTTTTTTTACATCTGTGCATCGGTGCATTATCTTTGCATTAAAATAAAGAAACTAACTTTGCTTTTACACTTTGAATTTTTTTTTATTCTTTATTTTCGCGCATTATTGCAAACTATAAATTGTTCTTGTGTGACAAAATTTGTTTCAAACAAGAACAATTTTTCGTTTCTGCTATTGCATGCACTAAACTTGTACGCGCTCTTGCAATTTTCGTTTTCGCTTTCGCTTTCTTACGCTCGCACATTTTTACGCTCACCGTACGCTCTCGCTTTTCAATTGCATCGCGTTTCTCTTCGGAGCCTTTCAACGCTCAGTCTTTTTTTTTCTTTTGCACTAAGTTTTTTTTTATCTTTGTGTTTTGTTTTCGTGTGGCTCTCCTGAGTCCGACTTTGTGTTCTTGTAAGTATTAACCCTTGGTTGTGCTTATTTTCTATATCTTAATCTTTTATTTTGGCTTTTTAACCGCCACGAAATTTTAAAATAAAAATAAAATTAAAATAAAAAAAAATTATATACATAAAAGAAATGTTTGTCTGTGCTAGAAAAAATTGCCAAAATGCAAAATCTACCTCTATGCCGGTCATTGGGTGTTGGCTGTGTGATAACCTCATACATGTTAAGTGTGCTGGTTACACAGGTCGCGTCAATGACTTCATAGAGGCTCGTACGGGTTTAAAGTAGAGTTGTGAGGCTTGCCGGGAAGTTGAGATGGAGATGCGAGCATTTATGCGGCAGACTAGGTGTGGGTTTAAAGATCTTCACCTAGGCTTTGCAAAACTTAATCAGGCTTTTTCAGTTTTGGAAAGCCAATTTAATGGCCTAAAGTTTTTAAATAGCTCTCCAAAGCGTAAGAAGTCTGGCTTGGAAACGCAGAATTGTTCGCGTGTCCTCCAAGTCCCGGCAAATGAGCCTCCAACTCCAACTATAAATAATCAGCTGATTTCTTTTGTGTCCCCTGGGCCGGTACTTAGGTCTGCTAACAATAAAATGTTGGCAGCTCCTAATGCTTGCACTCTGGACGCTGGGACTTCAGGAAACCCACCTAGTCCGTTGCCTGTAGCGTCCAGCTCGTCTGCTCTGGATAGGAATATATCCCCTCCAATGGCGGTTGGGATTCCACCAACTACGGAGGCTAATTCTTCTGCCCCAGTTGATGTGAATCCTAAACTTTTGGTGGGGGTTCCGCAGAGGAAACAAGTCTTTGTTTCCAGACTGGCACCCGATCTTATTTCGGAAGACGTAATATCGTATATTAATTCGAAAGTCCAGGTCTCAAATTTAACTGTGGATAAATTCAAGTTTTCGTATTCTAGGGAGATCGCATCTTTTAAAATTAGCCTTCCCCCTTGCTTCTTCGAGCTTATTTGTTGTGGAGATTTTTGGCCAGAGCATGTTATAGTTAAGGAGTTTACGGCGAAGAAAAAAAATCGGCATCCGGTTTCCTTAACGCCTTCGTCACTCCCAAAAAACTAGAACCCTTTCATCTAGCGTATCAAAACGTTAGAGGACTTAAATCTAAACGTAGTCGTTTTTTTCTTAGTAGTTTTGGTTTCAGTTATTCTGTAGTAGTACTAACCGAGACGTGGCTTAAGCCTGACATTTTGGATTCCGAAGTGTTAGGTGACCGTGTGTCTGGTCGTGGTGGCGGCGTTCTTATCGCTGTTAACTCGGTCTTACCTTCGGAACTTATTTCTACTAACCCTGTAGATATTGAATTTATTTGTATAAAAATTGATTTGAATGGCATTTTCCTATTTCTAACAGTCTCCTATATTCCTCCTTCCTCTGATCTTTCTGTTTATATGTGCCATTTAAACTCTATTAAATACGTTTCAAATTTTGTAACCGACAAGGACTACCTTGTCGTTTTGGGTGATATCAATCTTCCAGAAATATGTTGGTCCAATGTTCCTTATTCCAATTCGGTATTACCCAGTAATAGTCACGACTTTATTGATGGTATGCTTGAATTGTCACTATCCCAGGTCAATTTTGTCAAGAACTCCCTGAGTAGGCATTTGGATTTGATTTTTTGCTTGGATCCATCTAATACACTTGTAACTAGAATCGATCCTCTGTCTCTTCCTGAGGATCCTTATCATCCTTCAATTGGCTTATCAATTGACTTTCCTTGTCGAAAAACTTGGTCTGCTTGTCCGTCTATTGCCTCATACTGTTTCCAAAAAACTAATTTTCGAAAATTAAATGAGCTTATTAATGACTTCGACTGGTCAAACTTGTACATGTCTAAGAATCTTGACATCGCAATAAATTTATTTTATAATGCTCTAAATTCTATTTTTACACAATGTGTTCCCACTTCTTGCCATAGTAACAAGAATCGACCTGTGTGGTATTCACCTAAGCTAATAAATTTAAAAAATGTTAAGCTTAGGTTGTTCAAAAAGTTCAAATTATCCGGGAATCCTAGCGACCTCTCCCGTTATCTTTTGGCTCGATCCAAATTTTCGGTTTATACCACACTATGCTATAAGGCCTACCTTTCTCGGTGTAAAACTCAATTTCGCCGGAACCCCAAACAATTTTTTAATTTCGTCAATTCAAAGCGTAATACCTCTATTTTTCCTTCGTCCTTATCTTTCATGGATAAAAAAGCAAATACTGACCAGTCTATTGCTGATCTTTTTGGTACCTTTTTCCAATCTACTTATTCGAAGTCAAATTTTAATTTGGATCAACACTATCCCTTTGACCTTCCTCGGTCAAATAATATATACTCTCCTTTAATTACGGAAATTCAGTTGCTTAATGAACTTAAGCTAATCAAACCAGTTTTTTCCCCGGGACCGGATGGGGTTCCTAGTTGCGTATTAAGGCGTTGTGCTGAATCTCTGTGCAAGCCCATTCTTAAACTTTTTAGCTTATCAATCAGTCTCTCTTCTTTCCCTGCTATTTGGAAGGAGTCTTTTATTATTCCTCTCCATAAAAATGGTAGCAAATCTGATGCTAAAAACTATAGAGGCATATCGAAACTGTCAGCTATTCCTAAGATTTTTGAGAGACTTTTAACTTCTCATCTTCAACATTTATGTAAGTCTCTAATTTCACCCTGCCAGCATGGATTTGTAAAACAAAGGTCGACCACGACTAATCTCTTAGAATTTTCCTCATTGGTAATTAAAGGTTTTAAAAACAAATCCCAGACTGATGTTATTTACACAGATTTTAGCAAGGCTTTTGATTCAGTTAACCATTCCTTGCTTTTATATAAACTAAACATAATAGGTTTTCCATCTAACCTTGTTGCCTGGATAAGGGATTATCTTACTTCAAGAACTCAAAGAGTTATTTCTAAGAAATCATTATCTAATAGTATAACTGTGTCGTCCGGGGTTCCTCAAGGCAGTCACCTTGGTCCCCTTTTATTTACTCTTTTTATAAATGATCTTCCATCAGTTATATCACACTCTCGTGTTTTTATGTATGCAGATGATGTTAAACTGTGTTTTTCTTACAGGGATATAGAATCACACATTAATCTGCAAACTGATTTAAGTGCTTTTGAGTCGTGGTGCCATTTCAATTTGCTAAATTTAAATGCTTCTAAGTGCAAAATTATGACCTTCTGTCGGGGCACTCCACTTTTGGCCTCCTATTATCTTAATCAAAATGCACTTCAACGTATAGGCTCAATAAATGATTTAGGGATTTTACTTGATTCTAAATTAAAATTTGATAGTCACATTTTATCCACTGTCAATAAAGCTATGGGAGTTCTTGGATTTGTGAAGAGATGGTCTAAAGAATTCGATGACCCTTATACGACCAAGATTTTATATGTGGCTCTTGTTCGCCCTATTTTAGAATACGGTTCATGCGTTTGGTGCCCTCAATATAAAGTGCATCAAAATCGTATTGAGTCCGTTCAAAAAAAGTTTTTGCTTTTTGCTCTCCGTGGCTTAAATTGGAATTCGGAATTGAGCCTTCCCTCGTACTCTAGTAGGCTACAACTTATAGATTTGCCTTCCCTAGTAAACCGTAGAACCCTTCTTAATACTCTTTTTATGCATAAATTAATAAACGGCATGGTTGACTCTCCTGAGTTAATTAGCCGAATTAGTTTCGCAGTTCCTTTTAGACCTCTGCGGACCTTTTCTCCTTTAGTAGTCCGTCCAGCCACATCTAATTATTTAATGCATGAGCCTTTTTTAAATTTATGTAGAGACTATAATAGTTTGTACCACTTAGTTTGCTCCTCCTCTAGCATGCAATCTATAAAAACTAACATATTATTGCACCTTCGTTTAAATCCTTCTCTTCCCTAGTAGAATACTTGATTGCCTAATCTATTCCTCTTCCTTCAAATATTTATGATAAAAATAGTTTTTCGCGAATCGTGTCACGTGACTCTGCCCCACGGTCGGTTGGGCGTCTGAGCTATCGAGCTTGGTAACCCGCGTGTAAACAGGCTTCCGCCTGGTTTCGTTGGGCCACTTGATCGTACTGTTCTTTGTACGTCTACGTCCATTTAAAAAAAAAAAAAAAAAAAAAAACAACTGCTTCGCATCGTGGTTGACACAGGCGCATCCGTCTCATTATTAAATAGACGTCAGATTAAAAGCCGATTGCCCACCACGCCCTGTACGGTGTCTCTTCTTGATCCCGACTCCCATCCAATCCTGTGCACAGCTAAGGCCACAGTGAAATTGAAGATCGCGAATCAGTTTGACTCTACTGCGCAGGAAACCACGCCGATAGCTCTTCTAGAGCGAGGAGTCCACTCTCAACTACCGGACGACATGGTTCTTGGCAGTTCTCTTGTGGATACTTCGTCTAGCACCATCACTTTGAGAGTGCTAAACCTAAGCTCGGCGGAACGTCCTTTATCAACACACACGATATTGGGAGAAGTAGAGACGGTGAAAGTTATCAATAACCCAAGGGAAGTCAGAAGTTTGAAGAAACCGGTCGCCTACAGCGAACCAGCTGATCTTCCAGATGTACCAGTCGAGGTTCAGCTGCCATTTCAGCACCTCCTGGCAGACTTCAGCCATGTGTTTGCTGGAAACGATGATGACTCCGGACGCACCGACGTGACGCGCCACATCATCGACACCGGCTCGGCGAGCCCTATTAAGCAACGGCCTCGCCGAGTTCCGCTCTCTCGAAAGAACGCGGTCGAGAAATTGGTGTTGGACATGCTATCTCGAAATGTGGTTCGCCCGTCCTGCAGCCCATGGGCCTCACCCGACGTCTTGGTCAGGAAGAAAGACGGCACCACAAGATTTTGCGTGGACTACAGAAAGTTAAACAATATTACCGTAAAGGACTCCTACGCACTTCCGAAAATGGATGACATCCTTACAACGCTATACGGATCCCGATGGTTCTCCACTATGGACCTTCAAAGTGGATACTGGCAGGTGGAAATGGATGAAGCATCTCGCCCAAAGACTGCCTTTACTTGCAACGCAGGCCTTTATGAATTTAACGTCATGCCTTTCGGCCTCACTAACGCACCAGCAACTTTTGAGCGTCTGATGGATGGACTGTTTAGCGGTGTCGCTTGGAAATCAACTTTGGTCTATTTAGATGACATAATTCTGCACTCTCGCACGGCCGAAGAGCATCTGGCACATTTGAAGGAGGTTTTTGAACGCTTATCGAGCGTAGGACTAAAATTGAGTCCAAAGAAATGCCACTCTTTCCGCTCCGAAGTCAAATACCTAGGACACATTGTCAGCCACAACGCCCTGCGAGCCTGTCCCGATAAAACCAGTAAAGTTGTGGACTGGCCTCCCCCCCGTAACCAGAAGGATGTGAGACCTTTCATCGGCCTATGCTCTTATTATCGAAAGTTCATCGCCGACTTCTCAACAATAGCCCGTCCATTACACGAGTTGACTGAAGCCCGTCGAAAGTTTGAATGGTCTACTTCGGCTCAAACTGCGTTTGACTCTCTAAAATGGAAGCTAACCGAAGCACCCATTCTTGGATTTCCGGATCCCACTGGTCTCTTCATCCTGGATACCGATGCGTCCAACCATGGGGCAGGTGCTGTTTTGAGTCAGATCCAGGACGGCCATGAGCGCGTATTGGAGTACTACAGTAAAACGTTTAACGCCGCGGAGCGCAACTACTGCGTCACGCGAAGGGAATTGCTAGCAGCCGTACTTGCTACAAAGCATTTCCATCACTATCTGTTTGGAAAGAAATTTCTTCTTCGAACGGATCACGCACCTCTGCGATCGCTTTTCAATTTTAAAGAGCCCGAAGGCCAGCTCGCCCGCTGGATTGAGCGCTTACAGCAATACAACATGGATATCCAGCATCGCAGCGGCCAGCATCACAGAAATGCGGACGGTCTTTCCCGCCGACCTTGTGGCGAATGTCGCCTGTGCGAGAAAGCCGAACTGAATGACCATCAGGATCTGCGAATATTACAGATCCACATTACCGACTTCAGCCAACAGCAAACGACCGACCCAACTCTGTCTATTGTGAGCACCTGGCTGAAATCGGGCAAACGCCCGCCGAAACCTGCTATTTGGAGCGAAAGCGAAGAAACCAAAGGGTATTGGCATCTTTTCGAGAAGCTGTTTCTGGATGAAGGCGTCGTGAAAATCACTACGAAAAATGGATGTTCAGCTAGAAGAAGACTCTGGGAAAACTACGAGCCCGTTATTACTGGATTGGACAAAGCGCAGACGTAGCTTTGTGGTGCGCTCGTTGTTCGAAGTGCGCCGCACGCAAAGGCCCTCATCGCCGCACAGTCGGAAAACTGCAGCCAAGTGCTGTGGGCGCCCCTTTTGAGCGCGTAGCAATTAAAATTCTCGGCCCCTTGCCCACAACGTCCCGTGGCAACCGCTATATCGCTGTCATTATGTGCTACTTTACAAAATGGCCCGAGTGTATTGCGATCCCGGATCAAACTGCAGAAACGGTAGCCAGAGCTTTGGTTCACGAGGTATTCTCTCGCTTTGGCACTCCTTTTGTACTGCACTCCGACCAAGGCAGGAATTTTGAAGCCGAATTGTTTAAAAGCTGCCTTCAACTACTTGGTGTCGAAAAACTCGCACCACACCTCTACATCCTCAATCCGACGGGATGGTAGAGCGTTTTAACCGAACGCTGCTCGACTATCTGTCCAAATTTGTGGAAATCGATCAGCGGGACTGGGACCAGCTGTTGCCCTTAGCCATGTGGGCATATCGCTCTGCGCCACACGAGTCCACTGGATTTTCACCGTCACGTTTACTGCTGGGTAGAGAAGTTCGCCTACCCACTGAATTGATGTTCGGGAGGCCAACGCCTGTATCGACAAGTTACCCCGATTTTGTAGAGCGACTGCAAGAACACCTCCGAAATGTTTATGATGTGGCTCGACAGAAATTGCAGGCCGCCGCTCAAGTCAACAAGCAACGTTATGATCTTCGTGCACACAGCGTGGAATTCTCTGAAAATCAAGAGGTCTGGTTGTACGCACCCACCCGCAAGATTGGATTGGCCCAGCCGTCGTAATTCGTCGCTACTCCGATCTGGTACATGAAGTGCGATTGCCTGGCAAGCGAACCACGAGGACAGTACATGTGAATCGGTTGGCGCCATACCACGGAACAACACCCACTTTACTCGGCCAGGAGTCACGAGTCTTACAGGGGGGCAATGTAACGAAAACAGATGCGACTCTGTAATCGTTCGAAAACAGCTGATCGCGCTGCAACTCTGGTTTAAAAATGACAGCTGTCACTTACCAGCGTTACGCCGAAAAAGAAGGGCTTAGGAGCCTGTCATTAATTGATTTCCGGTAGAGTTTGAGCTTGGATGTGCAAGCACGAGTTTTTAGAGGAGTGATCAATAAAGACCCGCAATAACTGCCATCGGTGTTCTTTTTACTTTTCTTTCGTTCGTGGCTATAAACGCGTCGGCGAGCGCGCTCCCACAACTAAATTACCGCTCGGCCATCAGTGGCGAAAATCCAGACAACCAGAGGGTCAATTTCGTTACAATATTTTACTAACATCCATAGAATTATGGTAGAGGTCAGTAAGAACAAAGTAATTGAAGCACTAAAAATTAACACGTCCGTGAAAACAGAGCTATTTTAAAATTAATTTGTAATTTGTGCAATTGTTCAAAATTGGCGCTGTAAATAAAAGTTACATTATTCTTCACAATCCAGTGAAACTAATCTTGTTTTTAATTAAATAAAACACAAAAAATCGTAACAATTGGTGTCAAAAGTGGGATTGCTGAAGAAATATGGTTAAAGTTAACCAGTTGAAGAAGGAGCGGTCGGAGTTGGGTTTGCCAACGAGTGGAACCAAGGTGGAATTGCAACTGTGTCTGATGGGAAAACTCGATAATTTTGAACGGAAATTGCTGATATAGGTGAGAAGTTGGAAGAACACAGAAAAATTCCAGCAACTATAACACCGAATTCAAAAGTTTCAAGTCGCCGGTCCAGTAGTAACAGCAACAAGTGCGTTAAAACTAACTCCTTCGGCGTACGACGGCACTACAGCATTTAGCATTTTCAATATACAGTTTGAGATTAATGCTTGCCATAACGATTGGAGTGAGGGGCATCGCTCCGCGTCACTGATCACTACGCTAAAAGTGGCTGCTGCCGAGATACTACAAACAGTACTGTAGTGTTTGTACCTAAGTTGATCTAATTTATCCTAATATGTAGGAATCTGGCGGGGTGCACTTCTCGCTATGCTCGGACTAGCTCGACGGATGGGGTGGGGTTCTTGCCGATCCCTAACATAAGTACTACTACCACAATATTTCAGTGCACAAAAAAAAGAAGATAATTAAAAGAAAAAGAAGATGTTTACAAATGAAGTTTCCCCAAAAAAACTAATTGAACGGAGCTTCGTTGCGGCCCGGATTGATAAAAGGGGTTACCAGTTGTTTTTGGAACCCATTCTAATCCCTCCCTACCTTAACAACTCAACCTAAAATTGGGTTGTCCCTTTAACAACCTATTACTAAGTTGCTATATCGCTAACATTATTTTTGTTGGCTTTGTCTGTTGGCATGATGTCCGGCGATAGACCTTTGAAGAAATTTTTTTTTTACGACTGCATTTTTTTACAATAATTCAGTGTATTCAAATTTTATTCCATATTTCAAAAACAATATCATTAACTTACTGGATTAATAACCGAACCAGAGTTTAGAACTAAGTAAATAATTATATGATAAAAGAAAAAGAAATTAGGTATAATATCATAAAAACTAAATTTCAGGTAGGTTGGAGGACACCACCATCACCAGATAAAAGAATATATAAAGTAAGGATTTTGACTTACCCCAGCAATGCCGTCGTTGAGCTCAATTCGACCATGCTAGAAGCCTTAAGAAATTATTAGTAATAGTGGATCCAAAAAAAATTGATATTTAACTTTAAAATTTAAATTTTTACTTATTTCTAAAACAATTGATTCAATTATTATCCCATGCGGTGTTTACAATATTCCGAAATAGTTTCAAATTCAAAGTTTTAAATGATCAAGAACATTTTAATCTCTTAGCCCAACAACAATTGTTCTATTCGTTAGCCGAAGACTGCACCAACAAAAGTGCGTGGGCGCGGATTACTAACGGCAGAATCACGTGACTTTAATCATTATCTACGCTGACGACAACATCAAAAAAAAAGAGAGAGAGAGAGAAGATACGAAAGAAGTGTGGCTGGCGATCCCCCAAAAAACGCTGGTTTCTCCAGTGGAGCATAAACTAAGAAAAAGTACAATTTCCACGAACATTATTCTACACCTTTCTGAATATCTTTCAAGTGAAAAACACCCAAGCTTTTTCCTTCCCTATTAGCCAATTGATAAAAAGACGGGCTTACTTTCCGTATTACCTTAGCGGGAATGAAAACTGGCGCTAACTTCGAACTTATTTTTTTGTTAGCGTTACTTTGACAAAAATTACGAGCGTACACTTCGTCACCTACCTTAAATTGTACCTTTCTACTTCTCAAATTATAAACTCTAGCATTTTTCTCGTGCGACTCCGAAATAGCAGTTTGAGCTGCTTGTCGTATACATTGAAGTGCATCGGGAGGGTTAATTATAGTATCATCTGCAAGCAATTGCAATCGACGCAGAAGGTCGTAATCTTTCCCATTCATAATCATGTTTTGTCCGAAGGTCATGAAATACGGTGAGTACCCAGTACATCGATGTATACTCCCTCTTAAGGCTGCACTTATCCCTGACAATTTGGCATCCCAGCTGGTATGGTCTTTCCCAATATATGCACGAATTGCCGCCAAAAGTGTCCTATTCAGTCTCTCACTAGCATTTGCTTGTGGCGAGTAAATTGCCGTACAGATATGCGAGATTCCAAAACGTGTTAAGAAAGTTTTAAAAGCCCCGGAAGTAAACTGAGAACCATTATCAGTTAATATGGTTTCCGGCACTCCAAAAGTTGAGAACAGCGTATTCTCTAGATATTCGCAAATCCGATGAGACGTAAACTTCTTTAGGGGACAAAGAAAGTGAAATTTTGTGCAATGGTCTACTATTATTAAAAGACCTATATTTCCCATCTTCGATCTTGGATATGGACCTAACAGATCCATGTACAATTTCTGGAATGGTCTATCAGAAACCATCGGTTTTCCTAATGGGGGTCTTAAAACACTATTTGGACTCTTTGTTTGATGGCACACGTCGCACTTGGAGATATAATCTTTAATCTGACTCGCCATTTTCGGCCAAAACAAATATCTTCGTAATTTTTCAATCGGTTTCGCCATTCCATAATGAGCTGCATTCGGTGGGTTATGTGCCCTTGATATAACATCTGTGGTCAGTTCCTTCGGAATCCACAACTTCCAACTATATCGACCAGGCAACTCACTGTGTGTTGGTTCCATTTTATAAACCAGATTATCCACAACCTTCAAATCGGGAAGTTTTGCTGGTGTATTTTGGACTTGTTCAATTATGTTGACGTATTCCCCAGACTTAAACGCCGAAGACAAAATATCCACAATCGGTCCTTGTTCATCTAATTGTATTTCGGATACTTCTTCTTGTCTAGAAAGAGTGTCCGCGACTATGTTTTCAGAGCCTTTCCTATGACTAATTTTATAATTAAAACCTTGCAGTTTTATTGCCCACCGAGCCAATCTACCAGTTAAGTCTTTTTGCTTATTTAACCATTTTAGTGAGGCATGGTCAGTAATTACTTCAAAGTCTTGTCCCTCTATATATGGCCGAAATTTTTTTATGCCCTTCAGTACCGCCAGACACTCCAATTCGGTGACAGTATATTTTCTCTGTGCACTAGAAAGCTTCCCTGACATAAATGCCATTGGTAGTTCATCACCTTTTTCATTCTTTTGTGCCAAAACACAGCCTATTCCATGTGTGCTAGCATCACAAATAAATAAGAAAGGCTTTGAAAAGTCCGGAGCACATAACACTGGTGCTGAAGTTAAACTATCCTTTAATTTTGTAAAAGCTTCATTAGCATCGGAATTCCAAGAGATGGACTTAGGTTTTCTTAGAAGATCGGTTAAGGGGACACTTATTGTAGCAAAATTATCGACGAACCTGCGATACCAACCGGCCATTCCTAGAAATCTCCTAAGCTGTTTGACGGTCTTGGGAATAGGAAAATTCGTAATAGCATGTATCTTACTAGGGTCGGTGCGGAGTTCGCCGTCGCCAATTATAAAGCCTAAATACTTAATTTCCTTCATGCAAAAGTTGGATTTTTGCACATTGATGGTGAGGTTGGCCTTGCGTAAATGTAAAGCAACTTCTTGCAACAACAATAGGTGTGAATTAAAGTCATCTGACAATATCAACAAATCATCTAAGTACACAAATACTCTGGTACGTAAATGAGCCGGTATCACTTGGTCCATGAGCCGACAAAGTGTTTGGGCAGCGTTTGTTAGACCAAACGGCATAACCTTATATTGGTATAAAGGACGGTTTGGTACAGTGAAAGCCGTATATTGGCGAGAAGATTCCTCAAGTGGAATTTGCCAGTAGGCGTGCTTCATATCCAATCCCGTGATATACCTCGCCGGTGGTAACCGACTGAGTATGCCATCGATGTGGGGCAACGGATAGGCATCTTTACGAGTGTATTTATTTATCTCTCTGGAGTCCAAACAAAGTCGATTTTTGGGGCCTTTTTGGACCAAAACGCAATTACTGCTCCAAGGACTGTTTGAAGGCTCTATTATTCCTAAAGACAACATTTTTTCAACTTCATCAAACATGAGTTTTTCCTTGGCAGGCGAGATAGGCCAATGCCTCTGCTTCACTGGAATTTTTGTTTCCATAACAATAGAATGTTGTATTAAATTTGTTTTCCCTAAGCCTTCTAACTCAAATGAGGGAAATGATTTTACAACTGCTTCTAGTCTGGCTTTTTGTTCCTTACTCAGAACATGCATTTTTGGCATGTCTTTTTCTAATGTATCCTGTCCAGTGTATAATTCGCTAATGTTAGTGTTATTGTCCAAAAGATTCATTAGGAGCCCGAATTTCTTAAAGAAATCCATGCCCAAGTATACATCCTGCTTTAAGGCTGGTATTAAAAAAAATTGAATATTTTTGTTTTGACCTCGAAACTCTATAGGCAAGGTTAGAATTGCTTTTACTGCACAAGACTCATTGCTCGCAGTTTTTATTTTCCCTGAACACCTTTTTGCTTCATGGTGCTGTTGGAAATATTCCGCGGCCTTACCGCCAAAACAACTAATAGTTGCACCACAATCTAAAAGTGCTTTGTATGTTTGTCCCTCTATGGTTAAGTCAGTGTATAGTCTATTATCGGTGCTCATAAAAACAGCTGAGATCAGTTTCTTTCTGACCGACCTAATTGTTTTCCAGTATTTTCTTAACCTGCTAGTTGAACGCTTAGGACTAATATTATACTTCGAAATAACGTAATTACTATCTATATAATTATTTGTATTTGGGTCTCTTAAATTATTGATCATTGGGAATTGGTTCTCGGATGTGTCAAACTGACGGACCGGTCTGGCACATCCTTTTTGGCATTTCCCGGATTGCATTTTTCGCACTGGGGCTTGTACGTATTTTTGGCACCACAGCCATAACAAAAGATGCGTTTTTCTCCCATACAATCGTCAAAACGATGGCCGGCTTGGTCGCAGTTCCAGCAGATAAGACGTTTTCTGGTGATTGCTGCAATACTTTCATCTTCGGACTCTACTGGATCTACTTGTAGCTCGGAAACACCGGGTTTAAATGGCTTGGGTCTCATTATTGGAAAGCTCGTGTCTTTCACAAAATGTTCATGTTTTCTAACTTCTTGTCTCAATTCGTTACGGTTTGTTATCTTAAGATGTAGAAGTTCATATCGGAGAGAATTTTTCGAATTACGAATCAAAATATCGACTAGTTTTTGTTCGCATATTTCATGCGAAAGTCGATTTACTAATTCTTCTAGAGCCATCTGGTAATCGTCAAATGACTCTGTCTCCTTTTGACGACGTCTTCGGATGAGCTCCCATAAATCAAAATCGTCCTTGGCATCGTCAAATCTTTGCCTAAAAGCGCTGGAGAATGCTTGCCACGAAAATTCGCTATTTTTTCTATGAAAACTCCAGAACCAGTCACTGGCTTTCGCCGAGAAAAGCAAATGCAAATTGTCGCAAAGTAGACTATAATCGTTATTTAGCGTCTGATACGTTAACGAGCGTAGCCGGTAAAGAAATTCGTCAACGGGCATTGCGTCTTTTGAGCCATCAAATTTTAATCGCCAACTGGCTAGAATATTGGCAGCCTTTTCAGGCGCAACGCTCCTACTTCCATTCTTCTGGTATCTCTTTCAGAACAAGGTCGAACTCGGTCAACTACTTGGGGACTGCTATTATTGTTACTCGAAGATGGGTTACTGTTAATATTGAGACTATTCATTTGATTTTGCAGGGCATTTTCTATTGACGTCTTAATAAGACTGCTTATTTCCGACATCATATTTCTTTGCTGTTCCTGTACTACTGATTGAATATAATTGGTCATACTAGTATTGGTTTCGGCTCCTATGGACTGATCTCCTAAGCTTCCCAAGGAAACGCGACTCCCAACTAAGTCCCCCCGAGATCTAGTTTGGGACCGGGTTTGCATACGTCCACGTGGGTAATGGCCTTGACCTCGATAAGGCCTCTCTTTTCCGCGAGACTTGCTACTAGTTCCGGATGCTGGGTGGGCTTTAACTTGAGAAGTTGCCTTTCCACTTGTTCCCTCTTTACCATCTACGTTTTCAACTTCGGCTTCTAATTCCACAGCTAAGGTATTTCCCTCATAACTTAATCGTTCTGAATCGATATCAACATTACATATTGGACAGCCTTTATTGGTTTTTATGTATTCTACCATACAGGAGCTATGAAAATGGTGTTGGCACGGAGTGGTAGCTATCAATTGATTCTGTCCCAATACTTCATTGCATATAACACACACTTGAGGTGAAAAGCCAGAGGCGGCGTTGCCTTCTGGACTACGTGTTACTGGCATGTTTCAAAACAAAAAAACGTTTGTAAATGTATACAATTAATTAAAAAAATCGAGAAAGAGAAAAAAAATTCTAAACAAAGTATCAAATAAATCAAGGTCTATCACCTTCCAAAATGCCAAACTACAATATAATTTTAATCAATCCGCTCCTCCACACAAATCTCCATTCAATTCCTTACTGTTAATTTATTTTTCTGCTCTTTTTTTTTATTTTTTTGACTAGATAAGGAATACTTTTGTTGGTCAGATTTCCGAAGCTACTCCAGAAAGCTGATATTCCAGAACACAGTTTTTCCTTTCCCGTACTTGGTTTGGGTAAATGACAGGTGCTTTTGAATCGATCAGCTAAGTATCGGTCGACCACTCTAGTGTTAACCAAGTAGTGATCGCTATTTCCAGATACTATTACCAAGTTTCTAAAGCTTTACATTTAAGGGTCAGATTCGATATGGTTGCTCGATCTGCATATTAGGCATCGCAGCAATTTTCCATCTACCGATATTCTGGTGATATTTGTATCCCTGTCGCCTATCCCTTTTATTCTTTAATATTGACAAAAATAAAATTTATGTTTGGATGGATTCGAGCTTGATGCCACAAAGCTAACCTATTCTTAAACAGCTGTTCGCAATTATTTTTCTCTAGTTACTTTGATACAAATTGTTACAAAAGAACTAGGTCGAAGTTCCATGCTGTTAGAATTAAAAATAGTCAATTTAGTTCGGGCCATCACGTTGGGCGCCAATTGTAGTGTTTGTACCTAAGTTGATCTAATTTATCCTAATATGTAGGAATCTGGCGGGGTGCACTTCTCGCTATGCTCGGACTAGCTCGACGGATGGGGTGGGGTTCTTGCCGATCCCTAACATAAGTACTACTACCACAATATTTAAGTGCACAAAAAAAAAGAAGATAATTAAAAGAAAAAGAAGATGTTTACAAATGAAGTTTCCCCAAAAAAAAACTAATTGAACGGAGCTTCGTTGCGGCCCGGATTGATAAAAGGGGTTACCAGTTGTTGAACCCATTCTAATCCCTCCCTACCTTAACAACTCAACCTAAAATTGGGTTGTCCCTTTAACAACCTATTACTAAGTTGCTATATCGCTAACATTATTTTTGTTGGCTTTGTCTGTTGGCATGATGTCCGGCGATAGACCTTTGAAGAAATTTTTTTTACGACTGCATGTTTTTACAATAATTCAGTGTATTCAAATTTTATTCCATATTTCAAAAACAATATCATTAACCGACTGGATTAATAACCGAACCAGAGTTTAGAACTAAGTAAATAATTATATGATAAAAAAAAAGAAATTAGGTATAATATCATAAAAACTAAATTTCAGGTAGGTTGGAGGACTCCACCATCACCAGATAAAAGAATATATAAAGTAAGGATTTTGACTTACCCCAGCAATGCCGTCGTTGAGCTCAATTCGACCATGCTAGAAGCCTTAAAAAATTGATATTTAACTTTAAAATTTAAATTTTTACTTATTTCTAAAACAATTGATTCAATTATTATCCCATGCGGTGTTTACAATATTCCGAAATAGTTTCAAATTCAAAGTTTTAAATGATCAAGAACATTTTTAATCTCTTAGCATAAAAAAATAAAATTTGGAAAAAAGAAAAATTAACAAGAATCCACCTTTGACTCTATACAATTTAAAAGGTATAAACCTAGCACATTTTTTTGATACGTTTGGTCAGAGATGGCATTGTTTCCTCCTTATTTTGTTTTATATTTTTGTTAAAGTTGAGTGGTCCAGTTTCAAACCGAAACCTCTGCCCAAAGTGAAACAAAAGTCGTTGCAGCGCTGCTTAGCATTAACGCGTTACGTTGCTGCTCTGTTGCCGAGATAACCAAAAGGCGTCGGCAGCACTAGTCGATCGAATTAAGCGATCATAGCGTGGTCAAGCGACTCGAGACTGAAGTTGGTCTCGCCGTTGTGACGTCACTGTCGTGCGGAGGTGTATGGTTCCCCCTTTTTTTTTTCTTTGAATTCTCAGCCGCAATATGAGGGTATACTCCCTTATTAGGGCCTTAAGGGGCCAATTTAGGGGTCTCCACCCAAAGAATAAAAGACACTGACACTTGGCACTGAAAGAATATTTCATTTTACATATATATATTTCTTTTAACTCATTAGAATACTTTCACATTACCTGGCTTCTTTTTATTAAAACAAAAAAAAAAACTTTTATTCCGAAACCAGAAAAAGTTAACAATCACTGGCACTTTTATTTTTTTGTACCATCTCTCAAATTGGCAAGTTTTTTTCTATGATATATTTTACTGCAAGCACACGTTTTTTCCACCACTGCGTTTGTGATAGACTGTATAAACGATAAACCTAGGCTTTGCTACACATTCTAATCTGGCAATGCCGATCTTAGCCCAACAACAATTGTTATATTCGTTAGCCGAAGACTGCACCAACAAAAGTGCGTGGGCGCGGATTACTAACGGCAGAATCACGTGACTTTAATCATTATCTACGCTGACGACAACATCGAAAAAGAGAGAGAGAGAGAGAAGATACGAAAGAAGTGTGGCTGGCGATCCCCAAAAAAATTTTACAAATGCCCCTGTAGGAAATTGGACGCTACAGTACCGGCTATAGAAAGAAACCGCTACGATGCAATCATTCGTGCATCTGTTAGTGATCACATGCCGGAAATGCACCGAACTGAATAACAGAGTGCAGCATTACGGAGAAACACTTCAAGAACATGCAGCAGATATAGAGTAATTGTCGTATTTGGCTTATAGGCGTGCTCCAGCGGATTTTCTTGAAAGATGTAAGATAGATGCATTTGTGGATGGCATTCGAAATGCAGCGCACTACGGTAATGCTTCCCAAAAAGACTTTCGAAGAAGCCGTAGGCCAGGCATTGACTTGCGAAATTTCGTTGATGGTATGCCGCCCGTCAAAAGTGCGCAGAGTGCAGATCCTTCCATGGAAACGAAGGAGTCAAACAAGACAAAAAGCATTTAGTGGAAACTGTTTTATGTGAGATAGATTAGGTCAAATTGTTGTTAGCGACGAAAGAGAAGCAGATCCTGCTCTGATAAAAGACCAGATAATAGCCGTTAAACTAAAACAAGTCAGTCCAGAGGGGCCTGCCTGCCCTAGTATCCTCGTTTCACAGCGGCAAACCAACAGTATGACCATTGAAGGCTTAATGGAAGGCAACCAATTCTTGCTGACCCTCGATACCGGTGCTTCTTATTCAATAATAAAAAGTAGCTTGGCGGGAAAAGTGGAACCATTAAGAGGCATTAAATTGCGTACAGCTACTGGAGAAGTTGCCCAAGAACTGGGAAAAACAAAAAAAAAAAAATATATATAATAAGGTCTCATTTAAACATGATTTCATTGTCGCCGATATTGTCGATGACGTTATTACAGGCGTGGATTTAGTGATCCGAAATGGCTTCGCATTGGATTTATGGAAAAAGATGTTCAGATATGCCAACGTAGAACTGTCATTGGGAATAGGCAACAGTGATGTCAGGATCATAAAAGCGGCTTATGAAAAGAGAAAATCCTTCCGCGCACTGAAACGAAGATGAAAGAAAATAATGACGCCAAAAAGCTATGGGTAGTCGAAAGAACTCAATTGAAATCCGAAAATAAAGTCTTAATCGGAACATCCCTCGTTGAAACTACCAAAGATGGACGAATACCAATACGTGTCATGAATCCAACAAATGAGCCAAAGGTAATTAAAAAAGGAAAATTTTTGGTCAAAATGCTTAAAACTTAAATGAGAAAAGATTGTGTAATAGAACCAGTCAGTCCATGGAGCTCACCAGTAGTGTTGGTGAAAAAGAAGGATGGCAGCACACGGTTTTGATTATAGAAAAATCAACGACGTAACGAAAAAGGATAGCTACCTCTAGCCGCGCATTGATGATACTCTGGACACTATCCGGTGCGAAATGGTTTTCCACCCTAAATCTGTAAAGTGGATATTGGCAAGTTGAGCCAAGTGATAAGGATATGGAAAAGACTTCTTTCAGCATTGGCGACAGGCTTTGGCAGTTCACGGTAATGCCCTTCGGTTTGTGTAATGCTCTGGCTACTTTGGAACGATTGATGGAACATATTTAAAAAGGACTGCATTGGAAGACCTTTTTAGTATTCCTTCTATTTTCAATGAGAGGTGAAGTATCTGGGTCATAATGTTACTATGGAGGGAGTCCAGACCGACGGAGCGAATATAGCTACAGTGAAAGATTGGCCGCGACCAGAAGAATTGCATGAATTAAGAAGTTTTCTAGGTTTGTGCACATATTATCACAGATTTGTGCCCGGATTCACAGATGTAACGAGCAGCTTACATGACTTCTCAAGTGGACCGAACATCAGGAGTAAGTTTTCCAGCGTTTGAAGGATCTTTTATCCACGGCACAGATACTAGGCTATCCGGTGGAGTGCTATCCAAAGTAATTGATGGACAGGAGAAAGTAATTGCCTATTACAGCAAAATCTTAGCGAAGCGTGAAAGGAACTATTGCGTGACCAGAAGAGAGTTACTAGCGGTTGTGGAGAGTGTGAAATATTTTCACGAATACTTGTTTGGCCAAGAATTTCACCTGAGAACTGATCACGCAGCACTTAGATAGCTGTTGCAATTAAAAGATACTGAGGGTCAAACTGCGCGATGAATAGAGCGAGTGTAAAGCTACAATTTTTCCATTCAGCATAGAAATGGCAAACACCACGGAAATGCAGATGCGCTGTCCACGCGACCTTGCGGACAGGAATGCAGACATTGTTCAAGGGCGGAAACCAAAGAAGACATTGTCGATACTCGATTTTTGAGTGCGCTATCAGCCGAAGAGTGGATAGACACAAGAGTCTGTTCAGACCAGGAATCCGATGAAGATCTAGGATTCAGTGGCAAAGCCTGCAGCTCCATAATGAATGTCTTCATCGAGCATGGGAAAGTGAGGACGGTAAAATTTCCACTAAGCCTCTGTATATCCCATTTCAAATCAGGAGGCAGTGACAGTGGGAAACGTATTCGTCAATAATTGGGTCACACGTTTTGGAGTTCCCATGGAGCTACATTCTGACCAGGGTCGGAATTTTGAATTAGGCAGTAAGCGATTCAATGGGAATTCGGAAAACACGGACAACGCCCTTGCATTCGCAATCAGATGATTACACAGAACTTTGGAAGAATATTTGAAAAAGGTTGTCAACAGAAATCTAAGAGATTGGGACGAGCAGTACCCATGTTTCTAATAGCGTAACGGTCAGGGATACGACGATACGACAGCAGTAACGCCAGCGACGGCAATATTTGGCACTGATCTTAGACTGCCAGCGGACTTAAAATTCGGTATAGCCACAACAACGAGCAGTAGATACATTGATCAGTCCAACATGAGAATGAAACACATGGAAGAAGTTCACCATTTCATCCGAAATCGCATTCAACTTACAAGTGACGGTGAAGTGAAGGTCCGTACACAGTGATCAAACTGATAAATGATGTAGTGTACCGGAACAAACAAGCGATAATCGAAGAGCGAAACTGAAGGTGGTTCATCTCGAGCGCATGGCATCCCACTATAAGACAGCTGTAAAACTTGTTCGGGATGAATAAGTTTAGGTGGAGGGTGGTGCTACGAATGTTGCTAACATCCATCAAAGTATGGTAGACGTCAGTAAGAACAAAGTAAGCGAAGCAGCAAAAATCAACAAGTCAGTACTGTTTAAAAAAATAGCTTATAGTGTGCAATTGTGCTAAATTGGTGCTGTAAATAAAAGTTACATTATACTTCACTATCCAGTGATACGAACCTTGTTTTTAATTAAATAAAACACAAAGATTCGTAACAATATATTGCTTTAATGACTATTAATTATCAATATAATTACCTATGTTATCAATATTTTATTTCATATTATTGAACTCATATTTTATATTGTACGTTACAAATATCACAATTTAGTTCAATGACGACGCGTTTACTTAACTAACTTTGTTCACTGCAAATGAGAAAAAAATGCTCGCGCCAACAGAACATTTCCAAAAGTCGAAAGGAAAGCCTCTGTAAAAACAAAGTCTATCACACTTACTCGCTACTATGGAAGTAGAACATTTAATTCCGTTCCCGCCTATTTTGCTTCGGAGAAAGATCAATTACTTTAAATCTAGGGGTAGTCGGTCCATCCTATACAATTTTATAATATACTTTGACTTGGTGGAAATTATTCAAAAAAGGATCGACGTCTTACCTGTCGAAACTCTACCGCTGTCCTCAGCAGTGCCACAAAAAACTCATTGAATAGGGATTGCAATTTTTATACCCGATACCTTTAGGTAATGGGTATATTAAGTTTGTCGTAGACCCCTCAAAGTTACCCACAATATGATCAGGGTGACTAGAGAAATTGATACAGCCATGTCCGTCCGTCTGAAACTATAAGAGCTAGAATAACCTAACTTGGGATTCCGACTCCTTATGTGTGTACGCCAGTGTTGCCAACATTTTTCAGGAAAAGCCGCTAGATTGGACAAAAATAAAAGAAAAAAAGCTAAATTTCTGTGAAATACACAGGAAAAAATGCAGACACAATTTTATGTGCTTTTCGTAAAAAAACCACACATCTGAGTACACAAGAAATATAAAATATGTTTAATAATACATATTGAAAGTTCATAAAATAAAAATTGAGATTCAATTGCTCTTGTTGAACTTTCTTATCGAACTAATTAAAGTCAGCTTAAAAAAATTTTGTCGATATCAATCATTTCATTTTCCAGAGTTATATATGATTTTAGAGTTCCTACCACACTTTGTCTGGTAAAGAATACTCATAGCAGCATATACAGCCTTTCGTCGCAACCGGCCGGATCGCACCACTATATCATATAGCTGTCATACTGTAACGAACCTTTCAGCTCGCCGGTTAGAAGCTGGGCTGCTCGGCCGATCTCTGTGGGTTCGGTGCATTAAATTTATAACTTGTTGTGCTCTTACAGTCTTAAATAAAAACTCTGATTTATTTTCGTTTCACAAATTTATTTCGTGCCTTCTCGGGCTTACTTATTGTATTTACACAACTTCCTATGAGGTCTTCTTGTTGGAAGTTCCTCTCACAAATTTCTTCGAGTGTTTCTGCGAGTGTTTCTGGGCAGTGCGCTACCTGGCCTCCGCCAAGATCTCCTGCTTGTCGCACCCGAGACTAATAGTTTGGCTCACGCCGGCCTGAAATCTGGCTCTCGAGATCCTCGCCTGGTTATGTGCGGTTTTGTGTGATTTGAGTCCGCCCGGATCAATTCCAGGTCAACGTGGTGTCTCACACGAGGATTCGCCTCTAAAGTTGAGGATCGCCTGTAGGCCCTCGAAGGAGACGCCTGGTTCGCTGGAGGGAATTGGGCACTTGTATATTTACTCGCCGTTTTCGCTCTGTGATCCTCGTCTTCAAAAACTCCTCGTCGGCCGTTGCTGCTGCCCATTTTATACCCGCCGCTCGGTGGTGGGAATTTTCCATTGGTCGTTGCCTGCTCCATGTTTGACGATATTTTGTTCCTTGGTAACAATGGTATCCTCGTATGATTATGGTTGTCTCTCTTTGTGCCTTGTGAGACGGAATTCGTTAGCCCGTCTATAGCTGTCTTTGTCTTTCTACAGCTTTAACGGGTACGAATTCACCTCGTTTTATCAGATCCTTTTCATTTTGATTGCGTGTGATTTAAATACCTATAGATATAGTTATATATATATTGTTACGAGAGTGGCGAACAGAAGTACAACTTGACGTTCAAAATGTAAACAACATCAGCTACTGCGTCGTTAGGAATGGGCCGGCGTCGATAGATCTAGAACAAAGAACTTGAGTACGCACTGGTGACGGCCTCGGTGGTTCTAGAACTATCGATGCCGGCTCACGACGGTTCTGGAACTATCGATGCCGGCTCATGACGGCTCTAGAACTATCGATGCCGGCTCACGACGATATAAAGGCGCCGCCACAGCAGCAATGGGATGAGTAGTGATCGAGCGTTTGAACTGTGAACATCAAAGTGTAAAAGAGCTGAAACCGAAGTTCCCGCCACCAGATTATTTTAAATAGTAGTTGTAATACAAAAGAGCTAAATAAACATTTTCTTCACAATCTAGTGATACGAACTCTGTATTTAATTAACACAAATACCCAAAATCGTAACAATTGGTGTCAGAAGTGGGATTGTTGAAGAAAAATGGTGAAGCTAGCTGATCTGAAAGTAGAGCAGTTGAAGAAGGAGCTGTCGGAGCTGGGTTTGTCGTCAAGTGGAAACAAAACGGAGTTACTACTGCGTTTGAGAAACGCATTAGAGGAGAGTAATGTCAATGTCGACGAACATGAATTCGCAGAGGCATCAGGTGTTAAATCCTTGGCGAAGGAAAGTAAGGTCACAGACCCTACCACAGGCCTTATGGAAATGATGCAGAGCCTCATGTTACAACAAGCTGAAAACACTGCACAACTACAGCAGACACAAGCTGAAAGCATTGCGCAAATACAACAGACACAAGCTGAAAACACTGCACAACTACAGCAAGTCCAAGCCGAAATAATTGGAAAGTTCGAGAACTTTGAACGCAAATGGGCAGATATCGGTGAGAAACTGGATAAACATTCGGAAAGATTACAACAGCTGGATAACAACGTGGTAGACGTTCAAGAGAAAGTTACCACTCTCGAGCACAGGATTCATAAGCTGGAAGTCACCGGTCCGGTGACAGCAGCAGCGGGTACAACCAAATGGCGTCCTCCGACGTATGACGGCACTACTGCATTCAACATCTTTAAAATGCAGTTCGAGGTTACAGCTGGCCGTAACGGGTGGAATGAGGAAGACTGTGCTGCGGCATTGTTCACCGCATTAAAAGGTCCTGCTGCTGAAATATTACAGACAATACCAGCTACAGAGAGGAACAACTACGAAACAATCTGGCGCGCATTGCAACGCAGATTTGGTAGCGACCACATGCAGGAAATGTACCGCCTGGAACTGAAGAGCAGAGTGCAGCGCCAAGGGGAAACACTTCAGGAGTATGCAGCGGACATAGAGCGATTGTCGTATTTGGCTTACAGTAGTGCACCAACCGACTTTTTGGAAAAGTGCAAGATTGATGCTTTCGTCGATGGCATTCGAGATGCAGACACAAAGCGTACAATGGTGATGGTGCCGAAAAAATCGTTCGAGGAAGCTGTTGGCCAAGCGTTGACCTGCGAAACGTCGTTGATGGTATGCCACCCAATGCCAAAAGTGCGTAAAGTACACATCGACCAGACCCATGACCAGGCTTCGCAGCGAAGTCCATCCATCGGCTTTAAAGGAAAGTGCTACATCTGCGAGAAAGTTGGTCATATGGCGAGAGATTGTCGTGAACGACGAAAGAGAGAGAGATCACGTTCACGAGGAAAACGAGATAGTGGTCATCACGGCAATGCAGATGCGTTGTCCAGGCGTCCTTGTAATCCAGAATGCAGGCATTGTTCAAGGGCAGAAGCCAAAGAAGGAGTTGTAGACATTCGACTTTTAAGTGCGCTTCCAGCGGAAGGATGGACAGCCGAAAGGATTCGCGCTGACCAAGAGGCCGATGAGGATCTTAACGTCATAATAAAGGGAAAGGCGAATGACGTGCGGCCGACTTGGGAGGAAATGGCTAATAAAAGTCCAGTGGCGAAGGCTTATTGGACTCAGTGGCAGACCTTGAGCCTTCATGATGGATGTCTTTATCGAATATGGGAAAGCGAGGACGGTAGAACTTCCACAAAGCTTCTGGTAGTGCCGAGAAAGCGGATCGAGGAAATAATCGCCGAATACCATAACGGAAGCAGTGGTGGACACTTAGGCAACACAAAGACCGTTGAAAAAATAAAGAAACGCTTCTATTGGGTCGGTTGCCAAGAGTCAGTGGCCGATTGGATCCGCCGATGTGATCGGTGTATAAAAGCAAAAGGTCCGTCACGGAGAAGTCATGGAAAGATGCGCCAATACAACGCTGGAGCACCGTTCGAAAGGATTGCAATGGACATAGCAGGCCCTTTTCCGCAAAGTACAAGCGGCAACAAATATGTGCTTGTGGTAATTGACTACTTCAGTAAATGGCCCGAAGTATATCCCATTCCGAATCAGGAGGCAACGACAGTGGCAAATGCATTTGTCAACAACTGGGTCACCCGATTTGGAGTTCCAATGGAGCTACACTCTGACCAAGGCAGAAATTTCGAATCAACCACTTTCAAGGAAGTATGTGACTCATTCGGAATCCGGAAGACTCGTACAACGCCCTTACATCCGCAGTCAGATGGCATGGTAGAGCGCTTTAACCGGACACTGGAGGAATATTTAAAAAAGGTCGTTGATAAAAATCAGAAAGACTGGGATGAGCAAATACCCATGTTCCTAATGGCGTATCGTTCAGCAAGACACGACACCACAGCGATGACTCCAGCAATGACAATATTCGGCACCGATCTTAGGCTTCCAGCAGATTTAAAATTTGGGGTAGCTACGACAACAAGCAATAAAAATGTGGATCACCCCAGCGCTAGGAAAGATCACATGGACGGAATTCACCAGTTTGTAAGAAACCGCATCGGACTCGTCAGCGATAGAATGAAGGCTCGGTATGACTCAAAAGCAAACATAGAGGGGTTCCAAAAAGGAGAACTAGTGCTACTTTACAACCCACAACGGAAAAAAGGTCTATCCCCAAAACTACAAACACATTGGGAAGGTCCGTACACGATTATCAAGAGGATAAATGATGTGGTGTACCGGATACGGAAAAGCGACTCAAGAAGAGCAAAACTGAAAGTAGTCCATTTAGAGAGGCTGGCACCTTTCTATAAAAATAACATGGAACTTGTTCGGGACGAACAAGCTTAAGCGGAGGGCAGTGTTACGAGAGTGGCGAACAGAAGTACAACTTGACGTTCAAAATGTAAACAACATCAGCTACTGCGTCGTTAGGAATGGGCCGGCGTCGATAGATCTAGAACAAAGAACTTGAGTACGCACTGGTGACGGCCTCGGTGGTTCTAGAACTATCGATGCCGGCTCACGACGGTTCTGGAACTATCGATGCCGGCTCATGACGGCTCTAGAACTATCGATGCCGGCTCACGACGATATAAAGGCGCCGCCACAGCAGCAATGGGATGAGTAGTGATCGAGCGTTTGAACTGTGAACATCAAAGTGTAAAAGAGCTGAAACCGAAGTTCCCGCCACCAGATTATTTTAAATAGTAGTTGTAATACAAAAGAGCTAAATAAACATTTTCTTCACAATCTAGTGATACGAACTCTGTATTTAATTAACACAAATACCCAAAATCGTAACAATATATAGATATTGATATAATTTCACCCGGATCTTATACTTATCATACGAACCTGAATCGCCTTAGGGAATAACTCGCACATTTATTAACTGATCTCCTCCAAACTCGGCAAACACGTTTCAAACATAAATATACGCGCTTGTGCTGAATTTTATTAAAATCGTTCTACTATATCATATATCTGTCATACGAGCCTTAATCGGCCCTATTAACTGATCAACTCCGTTCATGTGATTTACGGCAGAAACAACTGCGAAAAGAGTCTGCAATATTCGGCACCCAGAAGATAACGTTGGTCGCAATGCATAGAGCTGCTAATTTTAATGAAAGCAAAAAAAGCCGTTTTGGTAACACTGGTGTACGCTGGTCAAGTTTATTTTTTTCTCCCCCGCTCCTCCTTCCGCCGCCTTATTTTTACAAAGCCTTGTCATTTCTACAGCTTTCGGATTTTGGTATTAGTTGTAAGGAATCTAAACATCATTCGATTAATATCAAATATGACTAAAATCGGACCATATTTACACGAGATACACAAAAACAAATTTTGAGGGTCAAGATTTTAATTCCCCTTGCCTAACTGGCAAACAGCTGAATGAACAGTCCGATGGATGGCGTGCGTGCATTTATTTTTATTTATTTATTTTAAAAGATGGCGTGCTTGCATTATTGTGAACAATGTGTTGTTGAATTCAAAGAAATTATGTGAATGTAGACGACCAGAGTTACGACTTTTTTTCAATTCCGTTTACTAGGTACAGTGTATACGAAGCTCGGCCGCGCCCGAGTTTAACATTCGGCTGCATTTATTTCGTTTTCATCCTTCCAATACTCATGTTATCCTATCACCCTTCGATTCGTTTGCCAACTTACCTTCGTTGTAGAAATATTTTGTTGCTTTTCTTTATTCACGTTGCTTATAAAAGCATTTGACAGGTCCCACTTGTCAAAAGATCTGTTCTTAGCAATAACTCTGTCATAATAACAATAGATCTGCTAAATTAATGAATTTAAGAAATCTGAATCTATGCTCATGAAGGATGTTAAATAATGATCAGCCTATCGCTGATCTTTTCGAAAACTTTTCAAAGCTGCCTACACTATCCTTTTAAGCTTCCGTGATTAAATAAAATATACACCCCCTTAATTTCTGAAAGTCAGTCAGCCTGTTTGCGCGCGATTTACCAAGTTCGATAGCTAAGACGTCTTACCGACCGTAGGCAAAGTCACGTGACACGATGCAAAAGTACTAATTAAATCGTAAATTTTTAATAAAGGAGCGTTAAAAGAGTTGCCAATTAAGTATTTTAAAAAAAATGACTAAAAAATGACATTAAATACTTGTGCGCCCAAAAAATGGACAACCATTTAAGATACTGTAACCTAAACAAATAAGAAGAATGTAAACCTAAATATACAAAAAATAGCATAAAACTACATATGTGCTCGACAAGGAACATTATCAGTAAATAATAAGATAAAATTGTAAGCTTGAATATGCACTCCACTAAAAATTGCCTAAAAGTAAATCTGTACTCGGCAAGGAGCATGATCAGTAAATAAAAAGATAAATATTGTATAGAACATAAGACCAAAATTTGTATAAAATAGAGACAACAAGAAAAATAAAATCAGTTCGGTTCTTCCTTACAAAAAGACCACTACTCCCTTTTTATTTTATTTTTTTATTTCTAATAAAATATTTATTAAAGTTTATTCAAATAAGTATTATGTGTTGTGCGTTTCAACTTTGTGTTTTGTTCCTACCGATCTTCAACAAACGACTGCCTATTTCGTCACATTACAAATTATCGATAATTTAGCTTTCAGAGGGTCACACTACAACTTATACCATATATATGGTCACACTTAAAAACTAAGTTACAATTTTAACCTTATGCAATTCTTTACATCCCCCCTTCAGGTGAATCACTAATGGATTCACAATTCAATTTCAATATAATTAGTTTTGATACGGTTCGGCGTATGATGCTATTTTCAGTTTTGACGTCGACACTTCGTATTTGGCCATCCTTTGCTGTTCATTTCTTTACGACTCGACCTCGTTTCCATTTCTCTCTAGGTGTTGCTTCATCTATAACAAGGACCAAATCATTCAACTATATAGGCACGGAATTTTGCATCCATTTCCTGCGACGAATAAGCTGTGTAAATTAAGTCATGATCCACTGTTTTCATAAACGATTCTTCAACTCTTGCACAATGCGCCATTGTTTGCGTAGACATATTTTGTTTTGAGGAACAGGTGGTGTCTGTGTCGTATTCGGACACCCTAATAAGAATTGTCTTGGTGTCAACGATTCGTCGCCTTCAAACTTTATGGTATTTACGTTAGGGGCCGTGAATTTACTATATTTTCCGCCTCGATAAGAGCTGACCGAAGTGTTTCCAA
Source organism: Scaptodrosophila latifasciaeformis (assembly GCA_037075145.1). Classification (NCBI taxonomy): domain Eukaryota; kingdom Metazoa; phylum Arthropoda; class Insecta; order Diptera; family Drosophilidae; genus Scaptodrosophila; species Scaptodrosophila latifasciaeformis. Next base: position 149,392 of record JBAMCM010000765.1, on the reverse strand, counting down.
TCGTGGGGTCATGTCACGCAAAGTTTTCCAAGTAACAATTTAACCACCCTTATGAGACGTTCCAAGCATCCTCCAGCGTTAAGTTGTGAAGGATAATTAAACAGCCATTTAAGCCTTTGACGAGAGGTATCCTCTAGAAGTAAATCAAGATTAAAGGGTCCATCCAGATTTGACAGCTCCTTCTGTGCTCCAATGAAGTTGGTGCCATTATCACTTCTGACCAGAGCCGGCACACCCCGACAGTTAACAAAGTTTCGTAAGGACAATATAAAGGCATCAGTTGATAAATTTTCTACAATTTCTAAATGTATGGCTCGAACGGTCAGGCATGTGAAAATCGCAGCCCAGCGTTTTTCCTGACGACGTCCGATGAAGATATCCAAACAGAAACACCCCGCAGAATGTAAATGGTCGTACATATGGTGTCACTCTGTCAATCGGGAGTTGAGCCATCAATGGCAGTATGGGTTGGCTTCTGTCTACAATACACGTGGGGCATCTGCGCTGAATACGTCTCAGCAGCGTTCTAACATCCGGAATCCAATACCTTTGTCGACATTCATTGATTATTACTGCTGTATTCTTATGATGATACTTGGTGCATTACCAAGTATGAAAATGCATGGTTTCTGGGGAATAAAATAGGTCTTCGTGCACTAAAAGACAGATATGTGGCTTTGTCAATTCTGCCCGCTAAGCGTATCAAACCGTCGGTCTCAATGTATGGCGACAGTCCAAATATTTAACTTCCCTTGGTCAATTTCTTTTCATCTGTTAACATGGCTTTTTCCCTGTTGAATGTTTCCTGCTGTACCATCCGACACAGCCCATCCTCCACTTCTGATATTTCATCTCCTCCAATTGCACCTATTAATTTGTTCGCTCCTTCGCGCTTCATCGAATACACAAAATTCTTCTGTGCTCGCAACAACCTGAGAAGAGATGAAAAATTTACTATATTGATAACCTATGTACTTACATGACAATTTAAAACGGTCTTGACACTGATTTCCTCTTCCAGAGGGCCAGTATTCTTTGGCAGAGCTAATTGTGGCTACTTGTGCTCTTCCAGTTTTAAGAAATCGGGTCCAGTAAGCCATACTCTACTACTATTGATTTGTGGAGCCTTCGTCTGGCGCGTTGCGGCATCGGCTGGATTTTCCATAGTAGGCACCCATCTCCACTACTTAGGTTCAGTTTTCGACAATATTTCCGCTATTCGATGTGCGACATGTGGCTTGAATTTTCTTTTTTCGGATTGGATTCATTGCAATACAATTTTGGAATCGCTCTACAAAAATGTTTCAGTCGTCTCAACGTATAAGTGCTTTCGTAATTGACCTTTTATTCGCACCCCCAAGATCGCAGCTTGCAACTCCAATTGGGGAATGGACAAAATCTTGACCGGCGCAAGTCGAGTTTTTCCCATTACAAATACCACATCAATTCCGGCTCTATGTATTATTCAAAGGTAAGCCACCCCAGCGAAGGCTGCCTGGCTTGCATCGACAAATGTATGTAATTCGACCTGTTTATTCCGACTCAAATTAACAACAACAACAAATAACAGTGCGGCACATGGAAATTTTCCATTTCCTGAAGTGCTGTCCACCAACAATTCCATTCTGTCTGCAATTTTATGGACAAGCCATCATTCCAATTCATACGATAACTCCAAGTCTTTTGCCTGAGAATTCTGACATAAACGTGAAAATCAGCTATCAATCCAAACGGGTCGTAAACGGCCATAATTATTCCAAGCAACTGTCTTTTGGTAGGTACACGTTTACTTTGCATTACCTCGACTGATATTCGATGAAATTTGGTCTTAAACTGAAATGTTTCCTTCTCCGTGTTCCAGTAGATCCCTAGTATTTTATCATGGTTACTTTGGGCCTCTAGGTCAAACTCTTTACTATTACCTGGCAATCCGTTCATCTTTTGTTGTATCATTGTCGAATTGGAAATAAATTTTCTTAGTTAAAAACCTGCATTACTATGGATATGAAAAACCTCTTGACAGATCCGCAAAGTCTTGTCCTCACTATCAAAGCTAATGACTAAGTCATCGACATAGTGATGTTTAAGTATTGCTTTGGCAGCTTATGCGAATTCAGTCATGAACAATTTGACATTCGTATTTTTAACATATTCAGCGCAGCATGAAGAATCTCCGGCTCGCCATAAAAATCTTTGTGCGTCCTGATCGTTGGTCTGAATCTTTATCTGGGAAAACATCTCTTTGATATCGGCTGCAACTTCAATTACGCCCTTCCGGAACTGTAACAAGATCTCGATAACTGGATTAGTAGCCACTGGACCCTTTAGCAAAGCAGAATTCAAAGAAATCCCATCAACTGACGCGGCTGCGTCGAAAACTATTCTCAGCTTTTCAGGCTTATGTACCGTTCGAATTGTGAAATGTGGTAGGTACCATGTCTTGCTTGAAACATTACGGATTTCGTTGTCGTTCAATGGTCTCGCATATCCCTTTTCTAAATATTTTCTCATCTCTCCCTTATATTTTTCTGCAAATTCTAAATTACTTTTCATTTTCCTTTCTATATTTAGCAGTCGTCGTTCTGCCATGCTGTAACTATTGGAAAATTTACATTATCGTTCCATAATAGTCCGATCTGAAAATAGCGTTTACCTTGTACAGTGGTCCTGTGTAGAATTTCGTTTGCCAGAGCATCCTCGGCAGACTCAAGTAAAGGCAAGTTATTCATTCCAAAATTACCATTGCAAAAGCATTCTTTCACCAACTCGTGAAGATCATCATTTTTAATATTTAAGCCCACAAATTTCGAAGCACTATTCCCGGATGACCCATACGCTAGCCATCCCAGCTTTGTTTGAATTACAATTGGTTCTGTTATCCCGTTTCCCACAGTCTTGATTGATTTTCCCAAATGGGCATTATCGAGACCTATTAATATGGTTGGTCTGGCATCCTTATACTATTTGACAGGAGTGTCTGTCAGTCCTGCCAATTGACCCTTACTAACAGATTGACATGGTAAATTCAAGTTTTTTATTGTTTGTACTCCCTTTAATCCACAACGCATAGAACCTTTACTATCTGAAAAATATCCAAACATACCCTGCGGGTTTCAGTCACTGTTTTACCATTATACCACTAAACATTCATCTGTTGTACTCAGACCTAACTTTAAAGCCATATTTTCTTCTAACATAGTTATGTTACTTCCCTTGCATATACCATTTGGATCATATAAGATTACTGGGATAATTTTAAATAATTCGCCAACTCGGGCTTCTTTACCGTTGCACGAAAGTACCTTTTGTTCGTTTCCTGTTGGTCTTGTAACCACTTCATGTGAAGGTCCATGTAAAACCCTGTGGTTAAATCGGATGCAACTATCTATATTACATATAACCATGCTTTAACACTTAGCAGCATTATGTCCATTCATAAGACACGAAAAACAGTCTTTTATTTTTAGCGATCTCCCAACGAACCTTTACGTCTGGGTTATCTATCCATACTTTACTGTTCTTCTACATGTGTCTCGCTACATAGAGCACCCTCTTGCTGCGCTTGACTTACTAACATAGATCTCGAACTCTTCTGTGCTCCCATACTCTCCCCTCGTGGCGTATCTACCAACCATTCTAGCAAAGGCACTCAACCACACAGAAAAATCAGCGACTGTTGGATATAATTTCAATTCGTCCGAATATCGAATCCAGTCCATCTGCGCATCAACCGGCAACTTGCCTATAAGTTCGTCCAACAAGATGGGATTATGCAAATGATGACCACAATTGGCCGATGATAAGAAGGAAACCACACAGCGAACCTTTGTAGACAGATTGATAACCTGATCCAGGCGATTACCGGTAATTTTGGGAGATTCCCTAATCTTTGCAATCTGTGATCGAATTAATATGTCCGGCTGACCAGAAAGAAAATCTAGTTCTTCTATAATTTTAGGAACGTCATCCGGATATTTCATTATAGCCGCATCATCTTGGTTCACCAGTTAGGCACTTCTCTAGTCACATCAGGTTTTGCCGGTTGCTATATTTGAACTCCTTTGTCGTATCGTTGAAATTAGATATGAACAAAGGCCACTGTTCAGCCGTACCAGAAATTTTGTCGGACTTTCGACACAAGAATTCGCCTGGTCGGTAGCAGACGGATAGACATTTACACTACTTATCGTGTTGTTAATCATGTTACTTGTCTTCTGGAAGGTTGGCTGCACCTCCCCATGCCACGACAGGCGTTCTTGGACCTCCTGTGTATTTCGGTCTGTGACTAATTTGTTCACTGCTAAGCTTAACTCCTTCAAACTCATCAATATAGCAGTTATACTATTTTTCATTTTATCGTCACTCTTTTCGGATATAGTCACACTTGCGATATCATTTTCTTCTTCTATGTCACTCATATTAAATTAAATTGAGTCATTTATTCACGACAGAATTTCTAGTTTAGTGATTAAGCTGACCCCTTTATATACCCCTACACATACACTATTAGTGAATACAGCGACAGGCACTAATAATTTCAAAGTTCAGGAATGTATACCTGTAAACGATCGCATATACTCATTACACATAAGCACTATTTACAACAAACCGCGTCAGGCACTCGTATACCATCAAAGTTCAGGAAAGTATACCGGTAGACGACCGTATTTACTTTATACATAAGCACTATTCACTTTAGTGCGAGCCAGCACTAACAAGATAGGTAGAGAAACCAAACCGAGAACACACTCCACAAAATTGCACCTAATTCTTTCAAACTATCGTTGCCCTAAATAGCATCAAAAGATTTCAATGTGGGCAACAGGAAAAACTTTACTTTAATGACCTATATTAAATATATATTAAAAGGGTTCGCTACCTTATGGTGTGTAACTACTGTGCTGCCTCCTACTGAAACGGCATTGAAAGGTGATTTGTTCTGTATGGGGCTATCGACGAATCTAGGTTGGATGGTATTTCTATTTGAGGCTAAGTCTATAAGTATTCTAATAAATTTGCCATTCCTCAGCTTGCATACGAAGTATGGAAGAGAGGAATTCTTTATTCTAAAAAATTCAATGCTGCGTCATCGCAGTAGTCGTAAGCGTTATTGTCAGCGTCGGCTTTTTCAATTTGATCTACGTAGTCATCTAGGTTGTCGTCAAGATTGTTGCAGTCATCGTACTCTGCCATAGCTTGTTCATAGTCTGTCATCGTCAATGGAGTCTCAGTGGGTCGTGTTACGTTTTCCGTCATTGTAGCCTGTAAATTAAGGATTTTCTGTTGCCTCAGACGGGTAATCTCTGAGGGACAGCAGCTTGTGGTTGGCCGTTCCTATTAACGGCGGGTAGACTTCAGGATGTGGTAGCAGCAGCTGAAGATTATGAAGAATATGGTGGGAAAGCAAATGGCTCTCCTTATTACTGGCCTAGGGACTCAGCAATAAAAGATATTTAGATTTTTAACGGCAAGTGCCGGAGCAATATATTTTCAGTTTGTGCTGTTATATGATCAATATAAAACTAAAAGTACAAAATGTACAAAGTGGAATTCTAAAGCTAAAAGAAGAAATGTTTATGCAAAGCTTAGAGTCAGCAAGCCGACTCAGCATACCATGGGCGAAAACGTAGGACTTGCGGTATCAGCAAGTGTCAGGTTACCGTCGTTGGTCACTCTTGTTGAGTGTGCTGACCCCAAAATCTGAGTAAGCTTAATTATAGCGAGGGTAGATTAATAATTAATGCGAGTGGAGCCAATAAAGTATTGATATCTCTTGTTTGTTAACTACTCCCCTTTTAAGATCGCGGACCGTCCTCGGTCACGCTGAATTTGTCAATGGCCTTTTGTATTTCTGTCGAGTCTCGTCTTCATCTTATTACTTGGAAAAGGAGGAGTGAGCCGAATAAAATGACACTCAGACCTACTCCGATTGCGAACCATGTTTTGGGTGAACCAGCTATTTCCACTTCCTTTTTGAAGTCTTCGATGATGCGCAAATTTTGGCTGTTCATTCTGTGGAGTAGCGGCAAGCTGAGTACTGGATCATGACCGATGATGTTTAAAAGTGATGACGCTGCTATACCCGGTGTTTTACTTATGGTTGTGCGATGGTTCACATATTTGGTGCCATTTATGATAGCGGAGTGTTCGAACGTGACGAGATGTATGCCATTAGTTAACAGCTCTGGACCATCGTCTGTGCTGATGCGCGCTGGACTTTCGTTGACGATCATGACGCCTTCATCGATGAGCGTGATAACTAATTTTCGCATATGCGACAGAGGAAATAATTCAGACATTTTTTCGGTTTCGTCTATTATACTTTTAAAATCGGACAAGTTACTAGTATGCGTTAAAAATTCGCGTTGCTCAAAAACAAAAACACTTCCGTCTATTACGGGTATATAGTTGGCATGAGAAAAATCGGTAATCCGCGCATGTGCTATTACTAGCGTGTAAAAGATTATGGTCATAAGCCTGCAATGAGTTTACTTAAGGTTTTCCTTATGGACCACCGTCCCCTTAATGAGTACCGACGTTCCCAGGTTGGCCTGTATCCTCTCCTCAGTGCACAACTGGGTCAGTTTGTTGCCTATTCTTTTATTGTTTTTCAAAAAAACTTTTTCTCCCACCTCTGTCGAGGTTGTCCTGTTGGGCCCTTGTTAATCTATCCTGTATGGTCTGGCGTAATTCAGTTGGTGTTGCGTGAACGATTTCCATGGGAGTTTTGTCTGTGACCGAGTGTATCGTTTTATTGTATTCACCCGTTGCCCTTAGAATTAACTCCACCGTTTCGTTGATCTTTTTATCCATCTTTAGGCACCTTGCGATTTCTGCTAGGATGCTGTGGAACTGTTCCACTTGACCGTTTGAAGAACTGTGAAGTGGGGGCGCGTTTTCGACATCTATATTGTAGTTGTTTTTAAGCAATGATGTGACTGTCTCTGAGTTAAAGGCGGCTTCATTGTCGCAGTATATAGTCTTAATGTTTGGGAAAATATTTACCAATTGAATTATTGGATTTGTAACGTCGACTATTGCCCTGGACGCCACGGGTTGCGTAATGGCAAATTTTGAAAATTTATCGACGCATGTTAAAAACAACTTTTTGTCAGTTGAGAAAATATCAATATGCAATCTTTCCCCAGTATAGGTCGGTATGGGTGTTTTCCCAAGTTCTTGTTTCTTGGGGTGTCTGTTATACTTTGCTTTGGAGCAAACTTTGCAGTTTGCAACTACTTCGGAAGCCAGTTTGTTCATTTTCGGAAAGAAGTAGTCGCGAAGAATTTGTTTGACGTTTTCTTGTGCGGCTCGGTGCGCACGGTTATGTTCGGCAGTAATGATCTCCAACTGCTCGATCTTGTCAGTTATGTCTGTCACGAAATTTTTGGAGTGCCAGAACTTGGTTCTCGGAAAATGTGATACAAGTTCGTTTTGAAAACGAGCTAATGTTGGTAAATCGCAATATATTGCGTTTACAACGTCTGGGTTTACGATGTCTTTGAGTATTTCAAATACGGCGTTTTTGTCAGTGAAGTTAACTAAATGGCGAAGTTTGCTGCCAAATAATATTATACATTGTTTCAAGATGAAACGTGATTCTTTCAAAAAAATGTGGTTTCTGAAACAATTGACTGGTGTGTCAGTGGATTCGACCGTGTAGGTCAATGATAATTCGCTGTGGACCGTTGCAGCGTCAGATTGCGGTTGGTCTTGTAAAGTGTTAATAGTATCTTGTCGAGATAAGGCGTCTGCTACTACATTTTCTTTTCCTGGTTTGTAGAAAATCTTAGCATTGTGCTCATCAATGTAGGCTTTCCACCTTTTTATTTTTGCATTTGTGTTTCTGTCCGATACTGCAAAGGTGAGCGGTTGGTGATCGGTAAGAATCATAATTTGTTTTGTGCCGTACAAAAAATTTTGTAAGTTACCCAAAGCCCACACTATCCTTAGGAATTCCCTTTCATTTGTGGCATAGTGTAATTCAGCCTGTTTCAGTGTTCGGGAAATCAAATTGTTGGTCTACCTTCTTGGGACAAAACTGCACCAATGCTGCTTGCTGACGCATCAGTGGTTACGTCGAAAGGTTTTTTGAAATCTGGGTATATAAGTAGGACATCTTCTGATGCCAAAATAGTCCGCAGACATTCAAATGCGTTGCGCTGAGTTTCGTTGAATTCAACAACTTTGCTTGACATATGTTTACTTATTGAGCCGTTTTCACCCTTCAGTATGTCTGTCAGAGGTCTTGCTATTGAGGCGAAATTTTTGACAAATCTTCTGTAATAGCTCGCCAAGCCTAAAAATGATCTCAAACTGAACAAGTTGTTGGGTTCGACGTATTCTTTTATGGCTTTAACCTTTTCTGGGTCTGTTCTCGCGCCCCCTCTGGTAACTATAAATCCAAGGTATTCTATGCTATCCTTGAAAAATTTTGTTTTTTCCTTGGGATACTCTCATGTTAGCGTCAATCAAGCATTTTAAAATCATTTCAATATGTCTGAGATGATCGGCTTCGCTTTCTGAGAATATTATTACGTCGTCTACATAGACGTAACATATTTTCCCGATGTGTTCTCTCAGAACATCATCTATGGCTCTTTGAAAAATGCTGCCTGCATTTTTGAGGCCAAATGGTAGACGGCAAAATTCATACTTTCCCCCGTTTACTGAAAACGCTGACTTTTCACGATCCTGTTCTGCGAGGTTAATCTGGTGGTATCCTGATTTTAAATCTAAGGTTGTGAAAAATTTTCCTTTCCCAAGTTCGCGAGAATCATGGGAATACTGGGCATTGGATATCGGTCGGCGAATGTTTTTTCATTCAGTTGCGCAAAATCAATTACTAACCGCTTGTTCCTGTTTCCATCGGCATCAAAACCTTTTTTTATCAACAACCCATGATGGGCTGTTGTAAGGGGACCTGGACGGTCGAATTATGCCTTGTTCCAGTAGCTGTTTGATTTCGTTGTTTACAAAATCTGCAACACCCATAGGGTGGGGATATAGCCTAGTAAATACTGGCTCATTATCTTCCGTTCTGATCGTGGCCACGACCGAGGTGTTAAATGGTAATGCCTCGTTAGAGGACGAAAACGCTTTTAGGTTTCTCAGGATCATTTTCCTGAACTCCTTTTTTATTATCTCGGGAACCACTATATCATTAACGTCCGTGAAGTTCACACTGTCACAACTGTGAAATTGTAATTTTTTTGTTGTACCCTGGTATTCTATTGTCTTTTCGGTCAAATTCAATGTTACTTCAGCTCGCGTTAGCAAGTCGAAGCCTATGATGGCGTCAAATGTGCCGAGTGAGTCTAGTAAAAAGAAAGGGCTTGTGCAGTTAAATACTCTCATTGAGCACTTGTTTTTAATGTTACTGGAGCCGTGTATTGAGCTAACAGTGAAAGGTTTGGCGACCGGCGTTATGTTTTTTAGCTCCTTTATGGGCTTTACATAATTTTTGGCCGCCCCTGTATCTATTAGTATTTTTAGTATTCTCCCAGCCAATTGGCATTCGATAAACGGCAACTGGGAGCGTTCCCTAAAAAAATTTAGTGAGTCATCATTATATGTGGACTGATTGTCATCGTCAATGTCGTTTACTGCAGCAGTGGCTGCCTTTTCATATTCTGCCTCCTGTTCTTTGGAAGTTTTGGGGGCCTGCACTATATTATTTATACGCTGGCGTCTTTGGCCTGTAACACGTTCAGACGAATTCCTTCTTTTCTGTGCGTATTGGTCATTTGTATGACTTTTGTCAAAGTTGGTTCGTTGTCTAAACTTAGACGAGGAATCTACTTCCATAGGTTCAGGGGCTTGTTCTTGTTTTTCCCTATTATTCGGTTCTTGCCTGTTGTTTTTGTTTCTCCTGACATAATGCGGCGTTTTATCCTGGTCCTGCTCGTCTCTGTTATTTCTGTTTAATCTGCTCTGCGAGCGGCCTTTGCATGATGTGCATCGGATCTGACTTTTGCGTTGAGCAAATTCGCGCCTTCTTGTTCATGGGTCATAATGACTTTGTTCGTCGCTAAAGTGAGTTTTCTTTCGACTTCATCGTAATAGTCCACTAAACTTAAGTCGCCCTGCCTAACCATGTCTAATGCCTGGCGCAGCATGCGTAATGAGGTCTTATCAGCATAGGTGCAATCCAACCTTGCTATAATGGCATCAAAGTTTAGCACAGTGTTGTGCGAAAATAGTAATGCTCTCGCTGAACCCCTAATTTTGTTCCTGATTATGGTCACAGCTTGATAATGGACATTGCTTCCATTATATGGTCTAAAAATTTCATATGAGTCGGTGGCTGTCTGTCTCCACGACACGTATTCTTCCTGAGTACCAGTAAATTCCGGTACCGATTTTATGACGTCAAGTGAAAGGTCACAAGCAATTGCTGGGTTGGCAGTTATTCTCTCATACGTGATTACTTGTGTAACTTCTATACTTATACGATGTAAATGTTCGTTCATTGTGTTAAGTTGTGACTGGAATCGCCTCTCTTGCTGCTCTAAAGCAGTTTCGATTAGAGCCTGAACCTGGCTCACGTCCATGTCGTTCGTTGTCAAATGAACTCCTTGAATGTCTTGATTTGAATCCCAACTATCCTCACTGTCGTATTCTACTTTTACTGGTCTGTTGGTTGACACTTCACAATTATTTTTAGCTAAGCCGACTACAAATAACTGGTGAATTTTGTTTGGGTAAGAGAATTTTATCTTGCACACAATTACTTGCTTTTATTTTATTTCACTTTTTTTTTTTTTTTTTGCGATTATTGCATCGAAATTGAACACCGTATTATATAATGCCAAGACCGTGCTCGCACCTCCCTTTACTTTGTTTCTTATTATTCCCACCGCCTGATAGTGGCGTGAACTGCCAGCATAGGGTCTAAACACCTCGTAGGCTGCATTTGCAACGTAGGTGTCTTCCTTTTCTATCGAATTCTGGTACCGACTTTATCATATCTAGCGGCTCATCGCATTTTACACTCGGATCAATAGTAGCAGGTCTATAGACCTCGACTGACTCGATTGCGGCTGCCGCATTAAATGTGTCAGTAATTATTTTGAGTTTTTCATCAAATACTCTCTCCTGATGTGTGAGTGCAGTTTTTACCGCTGTATCGACCAGTATCACCATATAATCCCTTGATCTCTGATCCTCACCTTCTCTTTCCTCTCTATTTGCTTGCTCTTGGCGCGTTAGCGCGGCAGCGACTTGGCTTTCCACCAACCTGACTATCTCTTCGTTATTCATACTTTGCTTGTTTTTTATACTTCTCAAATCCCTCTGGGCTGCCTCTTCCTCACTACTGTTCGAAAACAATCTCACTCTTGGCATGAAACAAACACAGATTCTTCAAATATCAACAGAGCTTTTTCCCTCACCATCAACCAATGCAACAAAGATTTTGTGCTTTTTTTTTTTGTATTTTTTTTTTTCTTTTTTTAAATAGCAATATGATCAACAAACGGTTCACTTACATGCAATTAATTTTTTGTGGTAGGGCGACGGTTGGCTTTGTGCGGTAATAGGACGCTGTGGAGACGGTCGTTGTTGGCTAAGTCGCTGATGGCCGGTCGCTGGCTTGTTTGTTGTTTTTATTTTAACTCGCTCAGCGCGGTTCACGCTGTGGTCTTTTTTTATTTTTCTTTTTAGACAATGTCTTTGTCAAAAAAAAGGAAATTTTTTCTTTTGAAACACTTTTGCGTTGTTTTTTTTATTAACTTTTAATTGTTTTCACCTCTCGAGTGGGATTTTCTTTATTTGTTTTTTCTTCACTCGAAACAGACGTGAATTAAGTTGTATTAATTTGTACGCGCTAACTTTGTTTCACTTTTGTTTTATTTATTCAAAAAAGGTTTATTATTTTTCTTTTGAAAATTTATTTTCGTGGGCTTTTATGCCGTTCGGCGCCAGTTAAACGACTTCCTTTGTTATTTAGTATTTAATATTTATTGAACTCAATTGTATGGATGATTATTATTACAAACATTACAGTGACTAATTGTTTGTTGAACTCAATTATATGGATGATTATTTATTACAATGATTAATTATTCTTAGGGTTTGGCACGCCTGTTTAGGTAGGGAGCTAGAAGTGAACTAAAATTATTTCTACTGGCTACTGAACCCGGCCAAATGCCGGATTCCGCTGATCATGCAGAATAGCATTGGTCAGCAACCGGATGCGCCGTTTCGTAACCCGGACACATGCTGCCATAGCAGCATATTTTTCAGACGACCTAATCGTTTTTGTTAACATGCAGCTAAGTGCTGATGTTAACTTATATAGTAAGCTTAAATTTGTAATCTAGTTTTAAAGCTTGACTATATATAGCTGAATTATCGATAAGTTGTTGAAGATCGGTAGACACCAAACACAATATTGAAACGAACAACGCATGTTGTATAAAGCTTAGTCTTTTATACTCTTTTCGGATACAAACTGGTCTCTCAGTTTTAAAGCTATTTAGATGAATCTTGGTATATAGCCTTCTTTTTCACCTAGGCAACACATTTGTCGGAACCGACCGGATCGGATAGTTGTCATACGAACCTAAAAGGATTAAGGGCATAACTCCCACAATTTTTAAACGATCCTTTTCAATGTACCGAATTTCGTAAGGATCGGACCGCTATATCATATAGCTGCCATACGAACCTAAAACGGCTTCAGGAATAACTCGCACATTTATTGAATGATCTCCTCCAAACTCGACAAATATGCTTCTTACATAAATATACGCGTTTGTATCGAATTTAATTAAAAGCGGACTACTATATCATATAGCTGTCAGACAAACCTAAATGGGCCCTATTAACTGACCAACCCCGATCATCTGATTTACGACAGAAAAAGCTGCGAAAAGAGTTTGCCAAATTGCATTACAAACACACAAAGACTTAATCGATTAAGTACAATGATCATAATATCGACATTTTTTTTTACTCTACATGGCGTTTTTTCTTTAATCAAATGTTACTAATGTAACTTAATTAATTAAGAGTTATTTTATTTTGGCTGTTTGGATGGATAGAAAGCTTTCTAGTAATATCTTGACGTCCCTCTGTATGTTTTCATTTCGAATGTTCCATGAATTAGGCTGATGGGTGACTTCAATTTTGCTGTTACTTGCGGTCCCATCGGACTCATGTAAGTTACTGGCTTTGAGTTTTACGTTCGTTCTTTTAGCTTCGATGTGCTTCAGAAATTCGTGAGTACAGGAAGGAAGTCTTGATTTAACTTTGCACTTTAGACTATCTAGGCAGACTTGCATCACGGTACTCTTGTTTTTCGAGTGCATTTTGAATTTTAGATGTAATACGGTTGACTTGCTCTATTGGTCCATGTTTTTCTCGAATCCCAAATTGATGTTTTGGAGTTTTATTGTGAACTCTCAAATAAGGTATAATACATATAAGAAGACACTTTTCGAAGAGTTTCGATATACATGATATTAAACTTATAGATCTATATGATGATGTCTTTTCCAGGTTTAGGTATTATTAGGATGATTGACTTTTTTCAATGGCCAATTTTAGTAATCGCGTTGAAGAGCTGGCAGTTCTTTGATCAACTTTGGGATTATTTTATCACAGCCTGGGCTCTTATTTGGTTTGAATTCCTTAATGATTTTAATAATTGACCTTTGACCTTTGAATATCATACGTGTACTCGGGTAATACAAAATCATTTGTTGTTGGGCTTGATTGAAGAACGTTCCTAAGATGCATAGAGAAAGCGCTTGCTCCATCTTTATGGGTACAGGCCCATTCATCTGCAGATTTTTTTATTGGCATGACGGACTCTACCGGCGAGTTTAGAGGCGTATGTGTTCTCCATAATGGGTGTTTCTTGCTTAATAGTGATAATTGGTCTATGTCACGGTTCGAGAGTGTTCCTGTTCTCGGTGTAGTGTTTTGGCTTCGAGTACCGTATAGCGAGGTAGTCAATAGATAGCACTAAGTGTTAGTTTGTTGTTACGCATGTTTATATTCAAATATGTGGCTTGCAGGTAGTTTGTGGGATATTCGTTTCGAAAGTTAAATTTTATGAGGTTTCTAAACAGAACTCCAGTCCGGATGATTTTTACCTAAAGAATTTTTTTCCTCGTATATTAATTGAACCTTCTCTTTGAATCTGATGTGAATCTAGCTTTTCTAGAAGCTTTGTCTTACTCTCAGATATGGTTTCGATTACGTGTTTGATGCTGACGCATCTGTGGATATTCTCATTCCGAAGGTACCATGGGTTTGCAATTATTATTCTGAGGATCTTTAAGTGCGTTCACTGAATGTTGCTTATCTTGCTTGTGGACGCGTTACCCCATAATTTAATCCAATAAGACCAGATAGGTTTTAAAACAGACTGATACAGTAGGATATTATATTCTAAGGTGAAAGGAGAGTGAACGCTTATAAGCCAGTGTAGTGTCATTCCCTTTAGTTTCATGTGCAGCGATTTAGTTTCTATGCGTTTTTGCCAAGTGAGCCGCCTGTATAGGTGAACACCCAAGTAAGTTACTGCGTTAGCTTGAGAGATGATTTTTACCATTCAGGGTAACATCAAGGCGAATGTGACCTGCTTACATTCGCGCAAATGCAGCTGTATGGGTCAATCTGCAAGCCATCGCTCTAAGGATGTTAGATAACGGGCAAGTTGTGCAGTAGCCTTTGTTCGTCAGCGAACATGGAGGTTGTAATTTGGTAATATTTACGCATGTCTGTAATATATAGAATGTAAAAGATTGGGCTCAGAACATTGCCTTGGGGTAAAGTCGCTTGGAGTATTTGCGTTATTTTAAACATAATTCCGTTAAGCCATACTCGGTCGAATGCTTGCGCAACGTCGAAATATAGCTGTGCAATATTCTCGATGTTCAAAAGCAGTGTCAAATTGATACTGGGAATTTTTGTTCTTTTTATTAAGATACGGATTGATTTTCATCAGCATTAGTTTTTCAAAATGCTTTAATAGACAAGTTAGTTGACTTATAGGTCTGAATAATGAGGACTGAGTTGTGTGCTTTTCAGGTTTTGGGATCATTTCTATGATCGATTTTTTCCAGCGTTGAGGGAAGGTTCCGATTTTGGCTATTGCTATTGCGTATTGTGACAGTTTAATTATCATTTTAGGGGCTATCATGTAAAATCCAAGCTATTTACGAGGATTTAGTCCTTTAATGGCGTTTGCTATTGCGATCTGTCGGAATTCAATAGGTTGTCGAGGTGCTAGGTCGGCAGCTGTTAAGGGTGATAGAATATATGAGTTAATAGCAGGATTTGGTTGAAATACATCTTGCAGGTGGCTTGCAAAAGCACTTGATTTTTCTTCATCACTACGAAGCCAGGTTTCAGTCGGACATCGCAATGGCATAACTTTTTCCATTGGTGTGTTTGCCATTTTGGAGGCTCTCCATAATTTATGCTTTGTGCTAGTGGGTGAAAGTTATTTGATGTATAAGTGTTGTGCGTTTACTTCCTCTCTTTTGAGCTCCTTGGTCACACTGCGTGCTGCTTTTTTAAGTCCAAACTTTACGTTTGGTGATCTGCTGGTCCGCCACTCCCTCCGAAGGTCTCTTGTGCATGCAACTAGCTGTTCGATTTCCCGATTTATCCGTATGCAACGCGATTTAGTGTGTATTTCTGTCTGTGTGGCAGCCTCTGCTGCTGAGACTAGAATTTCTTCGAGTATATTTGATGTGTTGTTAATGTCCTCTAAAATTAGAGCTGGTGATGGCTCAATATATAAGCATACATACTATTTGTATTTTGGCCACGTTGTTAGGTTGTAACTGAGCCTTTAGGGTTCGATGAATAATGTGGGGGCGATTTGAAAGGTCCATTAGAATGGGCTTATGACTCAGCGGCGAGCTTATTGCGTGGTTTGATTATCGCATTATATAGTTGTCTAACTTTTGCCGTTATAAGTCGGGATCCCCAGTATGTATGCTTGGCTTTATAATCACCAGCTGCGACGAGTTTGTCACCTAGTGTGTTGAAAAATTCAATGAATTGTTCATTTTAGTTCGAAAAACGGAATAAGCAGTAAACCGCAGCCAGAGTCAATTTACCACAACTTTATAGATGTAGATTGTAGTTGGTCTTTTTCAAAGCTATTAAAGCGGTAGTGTTTGATGTGAATTCTTATTAGTATGCCTGACACTCCGTTGGGCTTGTTGTCTGGGGGATTCGTGATGTAGAAAATATAGTCTGGGATTTAAAAGTTAAATGTGTTTCTAAGGTGCGTCTCAGATAGAACTGTAAGCCGTGAGACGACAATTGTGTCGAGGATGCATATTCTGGTTTCGCATGAGGTCTTGCATTGTGGTTTGCATAAACGTCATGAAGTCTCTCATACTTTGCTGTAGCTTAGTTGCTATTGTGCTTCTGTAAGTTTGGCGCACTGCATTCCTCATATGGGAGGTTGTTGGGAATTCTTGGCGGTAGACCCGGAGCCTTTTGTACAGTTTTGAATGCTTTTGCAAATGAGATTCCTTGGGTGGTTCAGGGGATTGTTGAATAAGCAATAGAAAATTGGTATGTCGACTGCGGAATGCTATTAATATTTAGGTTGTTTTTATTACGAGCTGAAGCCACACTTTTGTTTAACCGTCTTATTTGGAACTTATATTTGTTTGTAAAATGTGTTTTTCGAGAGGAGCATTATAGTTAATGAACTATTTCTTGTGGAGAAGTAGATTTCCGACGTATATTTGGAGGGTATAATTATATGCTGGATAGAAGCACGACTTGTAGACACTTTTTGGTTTATTCGGATTTTTAGCTCCTTATATCTATAATTTGCTATGTGGTTACCTCCGCAGTTACTGCTTTTTATTGTGTGGAGAAGCTGAAGCTTTCCACAGGCAGCGCATACAGGGCGAAGGGTGCAATAGGAGCTTGTATGAACGTATTCTTGACAGTCCCATTCGCTTATGTGGTTCTTTGACAGAAATTGTATGGTTTAGGAGAAGCTGAAGCTTATAGCTTGAAGCTTGAAATAGACCCAAATTTCGATTTTCTTAAGTGTCCAGTTTAAATTCTACCTTAAAGAGAGGTTGTGGTTTTTTATCCTTGTTGAATATATGTATAACAGTTTTTACATTAAAGCCTTTCCCTTTGAGGACTCTTGATATTTTTCAGTCTTAATGCCCTTTATTACTACGTGATGTCCTTTACTGCTTCTTAATTGGTATGCGAAGTAGTAGGCAGGTTGTTTGTTACGTCAGCCAAAATTGCAAATGGGTTGTCATAAATAAACATAACATTTTTCTGCATCAAAGTGCTGCTATTGATTTTTGGGCTAATGCACATTGAGTAATCTTGCGGACTTATTATACTCTTTTCGCAGAAAAAAGAGTATATTCCTTTTGCTCTGATGAAACATCTGAAACATCGTTTCTGAATTTGGTAGTCGGGCGACCTTGGTAATTGGTCGTGTCATCTCTCCAGTTGCCGCTTTTAACCCTACTGCCCGAACTAGCCCGTCTGGTCCCGGGTACGTTGCGATGACTTTTGTCAACGGCCATGCTGCTGGTGGTGTGCGAGACTCCTTTACAAGAACGATATCTCCTATGGCAAGATTAGGTGTTTTCGCCCCCCACTTTGGACGTTGCTGCAATGTCGTTAAGTATTCCATATGCCACCGTTTCCAAAATCCTTGTAGCATATATTGAGACTGCTGCCAGTAATCCAGTCGATTGCTTGGCACCTGCGAAAGATTACCTTCTGGAATGGCTGTATAAGGGCGCCCTATTAGTAAATGTGCTGGTGATAGGTACGTCAGGTCCGAGTCTGACGCAGCGAAAAGTGGTCTCGAGTTAACCACTGCCTCGATCTGCGATAGAAGAGTGTGCATTTGCTCGAATGTTAGAACTGCCTTTTCATCAACTCGGTTTAAGTGTAGCTTTACAGAACGAACTGCCGACTCCCACTTTCCACCCTAGTGTGGAGCATGCGGCGGTATAAATCTCCAGTTTATGCCCTCCGCCGCCAAGACTTGGACAACGGCTTCCCTGTGTTGCTGTGATGCCAATAATTGTTGCATCTCATTAAGTGCCTTTTTTGCACATACAAAATTTCTGCCATTGTCGCTGATAATTAGTGCACATTTTCCACGCCGTGCTATGAAACGGCGAAGTGCAGCCAAAAAGGTATCCGTACTAAGATCAGTAGCCAGTTCCAAATGTAACGCGGAAGTGGCCAGACAAACAAAGAGGCAGATGTAGGCTTTCTCCTTTCGTGAATTGCGCCCCTTGTATACCTTTAGTGTTATAGGACCCGCGTAATCACAGCCAGTATTTGCAAACGGAAAGGCCTGACGAACACGAACAGCCGGTAGATCCGCCATGTATTGTTGGGCTGTCTGTTGTCGTTGTCTGAAACATTTCAAACAATCGTGAGTTACCCTGCGAATTAGATTTCGTGCTCCAAAAATCCAATATTGTTGTCGAACAATCACAAACAAGGCCGTGACCCCAGGATGTAGGTGCACCCAATGTTCGTACTCTAGGATAAGTATCGTTATGCGATGAGCTTTCGGTAGGATTATCGGATGCTTCACTCGATCCGGTAGCTCCGAGTTGCTTAGTCGTTCTCCAACCCGTAAGAGGCCGTGCTTGTCGATAAATGGTGCCAAAGTGTGTAGCTTCGAGCTGCTACCTAAAGAAGTCTTGTTGATTAGAGACTGACGATCTCTAGCGAATGATGTTTGTGCATGACGTATGCACACTATACGTGCAGTATTGATTTCCTCAAACGTCAACGAAATGCTATTTGGTCGTGATTGTGGATGTTTGACTCGGTGACCAAATCTGAGCACGTACGCCACAATGCGTACCAGACGTAGCCAAGAGGAGACCTGGTGTGCCAACTGATCCAGACAGGTTGACTCAGGTTGGGCTTCTACTTTACTTATCAGCGCTGTCTTCTTTATTTCCTCTTTGACCTTGTCGTCTGAAATAAAGCAAGAGATATTAGAGTGTGGACTCTATACATTTAAATTTGAATCGCTTAGCCAAGGTGGACCATTCCACCATAGATTAAATTTTAACAGATCTGAGGCCTGCATGCCTCGAGATGCACAATCTGCGGGATTCTCCTTTGTGCCAACATGATGCCAATGCTTTCGAGGGATAACATCGAGAATCTCCGAAGTCCTATTTGCAACGAATGTTTTCAGAGTAGATGGCACGTGCGACAACCAAGCCAGTACAATGGTTGAGTCACACCATGCGTACACAGTGATATCCAATTGATTAAGAGTAGCCTTGACTGCTGCGACAAGACGACTCAGAAGAAGTGCGCCGCACAATTCCAGGCGCAGTAGAGTTTGCTGCTTGAGTGGAGCCACACGTGTTTTTGCAGCCAATAGGGTGACAACATAACGTCCATCGGCCTGCCTCACTCGGCTGTATACGGCAACAGCATAGGCTTTTATAGACGCGTCTGAGAAAGCGTGCAGTTCCAAACGACGAGTCGTACTTCCTATGAAACTGGGAATCAGTATTCACTCGATTTGAGAGATATCACCTCGATATCTGTGCCATCGTTCGGCCACGTGTGTTGGTAGCTCCTCGTCCCACCTCAGGTTAAGAAGCCACAACTCTTGAAACAGGATCTTAAAGTTGACGACCACTAGCGCTAGGAGGCCAAGTGGATCGAATATTCGGGAGACATCGGAAAGCACCATCCTTTTGGTGCAGCTATTGTCCTTTGACAGAGACACCTTATATGAAAACGTGTCTGGTACCGGATGCCAATAAATTCCTAGAACCTTAACAGCAGCATCTTCCGCATCGTTGAATATTTCAGTGGAGGGAGTTTTTGGTTGATCAGCAATGCGTTGGCTATTTGAAACCCATTTTCCTAATTCCAATTTTGCGGGTGACAGCAGCTCAACCAGTTCATCACGACGCCTACACAAATCCTCCTCCGAGCTGGCTCCCGTCAAGACATCATCAACGTAAAAGTCTTCTAACAGAATTTTCGCAGCTTTCTGAAATTCATCAACGTGGTCATGCGCAAGTTGTTCCAGAACTCTTACTGCAAGATATGGTGCACAGGCAGTACCATACGTGACTGTGCATAGCCGGTAGTGATCTAATGGAGCAGAAGGATGTTCTCTCCATACAATTCTCTGGTAGTTGCGGTGGTCCTCAGTGACCAAAATTTGCCTGAACATTTTAATTATATCTGCGGAAAAGACAAATTTATGAATTCGAAATAGCAAACATACCGCAATCAAATACCTTTGAATGCTTGGCCCAATGTGAAGTGCGTCATTCAGCGATTGGCCCTTTTGATCTTGAAAAGATCCATCAAATACCACCCTCAATTTTTGTCCGAAACCTGGGTGATGAGGCATGTAGAAAGTCTGTTGATGCTGTGTAGCAATCTGGTCAGCGTTCAACTTCTGCATGTGGCCCAAACTTATATAATCCCGGATAAACTTCGTGTACTGTTCACGCAAGAGGCCATTTCTTTCAAGACGCCGTTCTACCGCGTAGAACCGTGTCGTTGCTGCCGACAGCGTATCGGAAAACTGTGGAAGTGACTCCTTGAACGGAAGTTCCACTATGTATCTTCCACCAGCGTCTCGTGAGTGCGTGCTCCGAAAATGCTCCTCTACCTTGAAATCTTCTGGATCCAATTAAACACTTCCAGGAACCCCCTCCAGCTCCCAAAACCTTTGGAGCGAAGAGTCTATGTCAAGGGTTGACATGAGCGATGTGGCAGTCAATGACTGTCGGGACAGCATCGATGTAATGACCCATCCAAAAATAGTGGACACCGCAATGACGTTTCCGTGGCTGTCCATCTTTTTACAGCCAGTCAATACGGTCCATATGTAATCGACGCCCAATAGAATATCCACCGAAACCACTGCTGCGGATATGGAGTCTGCAAGTTGAACTCCATCCAATCTTTCCAAAGCTGTCGCATCGAGTGTTTCTCTTGATAGTGCAGACGTTATTTTGCTGAGAACGTGTGCCCGAACTTCTAGCTTGTGTTCTGAACACCTTGATTTAAGATGCAGGATGCTGCATCCGCGTGTAGTTTCAGCCTTTACTGACGATATGCCAGAGACGAGTATCCGAGAAGGGGTGCGCTTCAGGCCCAGTGCCTTTATGCAGCGCTCTGACACGTATGATAATTCTGACCCACTATCCAAGAGTATGCGCACTGCTGTATATGTACCCTGTGAGTTTAGTACATCTACTATTGCGGTTGGCAATAGGCTTTTCATCTGCCCTTGTGGCATAAAGTTAGCTTGGCACGGTGATCGTGCGATGTGACTCGTTGTCACTTTCTCTACTAGGTGGTCCAAGTGACCGTGTTCCGCATTGCCTGAAGAATTGTTGAGACCCTGATTGGTCTGCAATGAAGAAGCTTGTACGTGTATTAGTGAATGATGCCGGCCCCCACAATGTATACAGTTGTGAACTGATCCACATTTGGCTATCAAATGACCGGGCTTGAGACAATTGAAACATAGCAGTTTACCTTTCACAAATGAGCGACGATGCTCGATCGACAACTCCTTAAACTTTGAGCAAGCAGCAAGATCGTGTTCAGTTGATTTACATTTCTGGCAGCCACCTCGGTCAGCCGCCAACAATGCACGGCTTGTCTTCTTCTGTTTTGAAAAACGTGAACCAAATGGTGAGTCTCCTTGACTGAGTTCAAATTCCTCACATCGCGCGTCCAGAAACTTAAACAGATCATTCACATCTGGCGATACTTTATCGCGGCTAATATCCGCGCATTTGCGGCGCGACTCCAGATCTAGCTTGTTCAACAAGAAATATATTACCCAACAGTGTCGTCCTGTTTGACCAATCGAATCCAATCCTCTAATGATCTCATTTGCGCCATCTGAAACTCGACGCAATGCTTTCACATCTTGAGTTGTTATCGAAGGCAAATCGATAAAGCTATCCAAAAGAGCGTTTACTATGTGACGTGGCCGATTGTAACGCTCGATTAATCGATTCCACGCAGAGTCGTATGCCGCCTCTGTTATCGGTAAATGACGTATCAAATTCGCAGCTTCATCAACGAGGAACGATTTGAGATAGTGGAATTTTTGTACCTTTCCCATATGTTCCTTGTTGTGCACAGTGCTCTCGTACAATTCCTCATATTTACCGCTAAATGGTTTGATGTGTATCTTCGGTAACTCTGCTTCTCTGGATGGCGCCGCAGCGCCGGCGCGTGTACTGGTATTTTCTGCTACACCGTTAGCAGCCATGCGTTCGAAGAATTCTCTTTGCTGTTGTATCAATTGTGAAGTTGCGCTAGCAGCGCTAGGGCCTTCACGTATTTCCCTTCATAAACCTCATTGTCAACTGAAGGGTCGACATACCCTTCCACGTGGTCCAGCATCGCAATATCGTCTCCTAGACGTTCGAACCCGTTCCAAACCTCCTTGAGTCTTACGATCATTGCCTCTACGGCCGACGTGTCTATTCCATGTTGAGGCTGCTCAGCGGTCGACAGAGTCCGCGTGAGGCTTGCCTTAAGTCGACTTCGTGATTGCAGAAGCCGTTTAAGTGGATCCATCGTGAACAACTTAACCAAACTGAATACCAATAAATCAAATCAAAATCCCGGCACGAATGACCAGCAATTATGGTCAACACTGATTCAAGTCTTATTGCGTACTGAACTTTATTCATCTCTTACGATCTAATGTGACGTTCATTTCTTACGAACTAGTGATCAGGTTCCGTTCCTGAACACTAGGCATACACGTTTTTTACATAAATATACGCGTTTGTGCTGAATTTTATTCTGTCATACAAATCGAAATCGGCCCTATTAACTAACCAACCCCGTTCATGTTATTTACGGCAGAAACAACTGCAGAAAGAGTCTGTAATCTTCGGCACCCCGAAGATAACCTTGGGATTTTTTTCATTTAAATTAAATGTAGCGACCCATACCAGTCTGTATTGTTTCAGAGATTCTTGTTGGAGGCATAGCTAGTAATGCATTTGTTCTTATTGCTGGCTCTGCGAAACTTGTTGAAACTTGCTGTAGTGATCGAATGGTCAATACCACTTCAGTTGGCGATAGAGAGATATAGATATAGATATAGATATAGATATAGATATAGATATAGATATAGATATAGATATAGATATAGATATAGATATAGATATAGATATAGATATAGATATAGATATAGATATAGATATAGATATAGATATAGATATAGATATAGATATAGATATAGATATAGAAGTTAAGACACCACTGTTGGCTCCCCCCACTCCACTCATCCACTCGCCATAGGTTGCCGACCCGGAACCCAGTCCAGCAAAAGCGACGGCTACAGGTAGCAAAAGCTAGTCAGCGGAATTCGGTCTCCCTACCCAATTCTTTCCGCTGACAAGTCGCTCATTTTTCATGTTGCGCAACTGGCCCAGCAACAACCAAAAGTGTTGCGCAACTGGCCCAGCAACAACAAAAAGGGCTGATCGGCATTCTTAATTCGAGCTCCAGACTGACAAGAAGGATGGTTAAGGTTCTTCTAATAAAACAAAATTATAATGAAACCAAATCCACCCCCGGACTTCTCATTTTAAGGGTAAAATACTGGGATTACAGCTGGAAATGGCCCGCGCCCTCAGGTAATATCGGCGCGGGCGTCCAGCTAAAGTCGCCCACGAACCCGGGGCGACTTAACTGGCGCCCGAGCAGGGACCCTGAAAAAGAAAAAAATCTTTTTCCAGGGTCACCCAGTGTTAGAACTAATCAAGTGCTACAACGAAATACTAATAAAAAATATTACAAAAAATTAAAAAAAAAAAGGAAAGAAATAAATTTTTTTTTTTTTTTTTTTTTAAATAGAAGAGAATAATGAAGATAATCAAGAATCAAATAAAAAAAATAATAAAAATAAAAATGTGCAATACAAATTAAAAAAGAAAAATATGTGCAAATGAAAAATGAAAATTATGTTGAAGAAAAAAATCAAAAGAAAATGAAAATGAAAATTATATTGAAGAAAAAATTTAAAAGAAAAATATGGGCAAATGAAAATTATATTGAAAAAATTATATTAAAAAAAAAAAAAATAAATAAATAAATAAATATTTCTCCTTGTGTGTGATAAAAAGTAAAAACTCCTCGATAGTATAGTGGTGAATGCACCCGTGTTATACCACACGGGGGACCGGGGTTCAATTGCCCGTCGAGGAGTTACGAAAAAATTATCCTTCCTCCTTTTTTTTTGTGAAGTGAAAGTGATTCGCTGTCTCGGGTGGAAACCCTCGCTTTGATTCTTCGACGGCGGATGCAAGAATTTTGCGTTTGCCATCGGGGGTCATAACGGGTTTCGAGTCCGCCGGAGAGGCTGTCACACTTGCTTCGAGAGGGGGGAAGGAAGTTTTTTTATTAATTAAAAAGTGAAATAAAATAACGAAGCAAATAACCCACCCTGAGCGGATTGTTTCTGTTACAAATAGATCGTCCGCCGGTGCAAAAAATTTGCATCATAAAATTATAAAAAAAATAAATTAATAAGCTAAATGCATTGCGGCCTCTAGTCGCTGAAAAAAGAAAAAAATATAAAGTGGTGTGTGGCAGGCCCCTGGATAGGCTAATAGGTGTGGAATGCGCCCGAAAAAGCTGCCCAGTGGCCTGTGTGGCAACCGTGCCTTAGTAGGCAAAAGCCAAAACGGAATAATACGGACCACCGTGCCCAGTGCCCGAATTAAAAATATAAAAAAATAGAAGCGAAAGAAGAATTTGTTCTTCTTTGCGACGCGCACAAGGAACAAGTATCAAATTGCACAACAAGGAAAAAGTTACAAAAAATTTGCACAAAAATAATTGATAAAAAATTTTTTATAAAAAGAGCCATTGGCACAACAAAAAAATGAAGCCGAACGTTAAACTCGGGCGCGGCCGAGTTTGGGATACCCTGTACCTAGTAGACGGAATTAAAAAAAAAAGGTGGCAACCCTAGTCGGGTGGTAACCCTGGTCGCCTGCATTCACATAAAACTTCTGGTCTTAATATTCCTTTGAATCCAAAAACACATTGTTCACAATATTGCAAGCACGCCATCTATCGGACTGCTCATTCGGCAGTTTACCAGTTAGGCAAGGGGAATTAAAATCTTGACCCTCAAAATTTGTTTTTTGTATATCTCGAGTAAATATGGTCCAATTTTAGTCATGTTTGATATCAATCGAAAGATTTTTAGATTCCTAACAACTTTTCAGAAGCAACTAATACTTAAATCCGAAAGGTTTAGACATTATATGGCTTTGAAAAAATGAGGTGGTGGAAGGGGGGCGGGGGAGAAAAAAAATAAACTTGACCAGCGTACACACATAAGGAGTCCGAATCCCAAGTTTGGTTATCCTAGCTCTTATAGTCTCTAAGATCTAGGCGTACGCGCGGACAGACGGACAGACGGACAGACGGACAGACGGACAGACGGACGGACATGGCTATATCAATTTCTCTAGTCACCCTGATCATATTGTGGGTAACTTTGGGGGGTCTCCGACGTCTCCTTCTCTATGTTACATACATTTGCACAAACTTAATATACCCTTGTACCTTTTTAGGTACAGGGTATAATCATAACTATTCGCACAAAAAAAAA
The DNA here is from genome assembly GCA_037075145.1 of Scaptodrosophila latifasciaeformis. Lineage (NCBI taxonomy): Eukaryota > Metazoa > Arthropoda > Insecta > Diptera > Drosophilidae > Scaptodrosophila > Scaptodrosophila latifasciaeformis. Next base: position 123,756 of record JBAMCM010000765.1, on the reverse strand, counting down.
AAAAAGAAAGTAGGAAAACAACGATTAACAAGAATAAAAAATGCCTGAGTTACCGAATCGACTATACAGAGTATATACAATTCGGTACCACCCACCATTCACGGAATTAAGACGCAAAGCAGCTTCTTGTAAACATCAAAGCAGCTTCTTGTAAACATCAAAGCAGCTTCTTGTAAACATCGTAGCAGCTTCTTGTAAACATCGTAGCAGCTTCTTGTAAACATTGTAGATTAAGCTTTCATTTTGTTCAATAAAACACAGTTTAGTCAGTTCATTTTTGAACCTCGAAGTGAAAAGTCGCTTGTCGCATCATTTAAAGAAAATATACTTGGAACCTAAAACCTACCGAAACATTTTGGACACGCACACCAGCTGCAGGAGGCACTGGTATCTCCTGCAATCACTAATTGTTCTTTATTTCCTCAGATCCACTTATATACTCCCAAGTTATAGGCTCCATTCACATCTATAGATACGAGGCTCCTGTGGTGCCACTGCAGCAAGGCAGCATTTGGCGCATTAACGGCGTCTTTAAACTGGCCCATGTCATCGACCTTGCCAGACTGCAGCAGACCAGTAGCGAGATATCCCGAGAGGCATCGGAAATGGCCGATCAAGCAACCGAAATGCTGGTAGCACACTACCTGAGCGAAACAGTGGAGTTTTTGTCAAAAGCAGTACCATTCTTAATTTGCGTGATGTCTGGATAAATATTGGTATTTCAATATGCAGCGGCAAGAGGAATGGCGTCCCATGGTGTTGTCGCCCGTTTTCAAGTAAATTTTATCATCGCTAACCACATGTGACGGCCACCGATTACCTGAAGAACCTGCAAAAGATGTCGACCGTATCCCTGGAGTTTCTCGCCTCTTTCCTCACTGAGGCAACATTAGCCCTGGTAATCCTGACCCTAATGTACTTGCTATGGAAAAAGCTGACATCCACCCAGGGGATTCGGATATAGAATCACAGCACACTCCCACGCAAACGAGGTTCCCCTAATCTGCGGGACGCAGATTTTTAAGAAGGGAGGAGTTAAGACACCACTGTTGGCTCCCCCACTCCACTCATCCACTCGCCATAGGTTGCCGACCCGGAACCCATCCAGCAAAAGCGACAGCTACAGGTAGCAAAAGCTAGTCAGCGGAATTCGGTCTCCCGACCCAATTCTTTCCGCTGACAAGTCGCTCATTTTTCATGTTGCGCAACTGGCCCAGCAACAACCAAAAGTGTTGCGCAACTGGCCCAGCAACAACCAAAAGTGTTGCGCAACTGGCCCAGCAACAACCAAAAGGGCTGATCGGCATTCTTAATTCGAGCTCCAGACTGACAAGAAGGATGGTTAAGGTTCTTCTAATAAAACAAAATTATAATCAACCCAAATCCACCCCCGGACTTCTCATTTTAAGGGTAAAATACTGGGATTACAGCTGGAAATGGTCGCGCCCTCAGGTAATATTGGCGCGGGCGTCCAGCTAAAGTCGCCCACGAACCCGGGGCGACTTAACTGGCGCCCGAGCAGGGACCCTGAAAAAGAAAAAATCCTTTTTCCAGGGTCACCCAGTGTTAGAACTAATCAAGTGCTACAACGAAATACTAATAAAAAATAATACAAAAAATTAAAAAAAAAAGGAAAGAAATACATTTATTTTTTTATTTATTTTTTTTTTTAAATAGAAGAGAATAATGAAGATAATCAAGAATCAAATAAAAAAATAATAAAAATAAAAATGTGCAATACAAATTAAAAAAGAAAAATATGTGCAAATGAAAAATGAAAATTATGTTGAAGAAAAAAATCAAAAGAAAATGAAAATGAAAATGATATTGAAGAAAAAATTTAAAAGAAAAATATGTGCAAATGAAAATTATATTGAAAAAATTATATTAAAAAAAAAAATAAATAAATAAATAAATATTTCTCCTTGTGTGTGATAAAAAGTAAAAACTCTTCGATAGTATAGTGGTGAATGCACCCGTGTTATACCACACGGGGTACCGGGGTTCGATTCCCCGTCGGGGAGTTACGAAAAAATTATCCTTCCTCCTTTTTTTTTGTGAAGTGAAAGTGATTCGCTGTCTCGGGTGGAAACCCTCGCTTTGATTCTTCGACGGCGGATGCAAGAATTTTGCGTTTGCCGTCGGGGGTCATAACGGGTTTCGAGTCCGCCGGAGAGGCTGTCACACTTGCTTCGAGAGGGGGGAAGGAAGTTTTTTATTAATTAAAAAGTGAAATAAAATAACGAAGCAAATAACCCACCCTGAGCGGATTGTTTCTGTTACAAATAGATCGTCCGCCGGTGCAAAAAAATTTGCATCATAAAATTATAAAAAAAAAATAAATTAATAAGCTAAATGCATTGCGGCCTCTAGTCGCTGAAAAAAGAAAAAAATATAAAGTGGTGTGTGGCAGGCCCCTGGATAGGCTAAGAGGTGTGGAATGCGCCCGAAAAAGCTGCCCAGTGGCCTGTGTGGCAACCGTACCTTAGTAGGCAGAAGCCAAAACGGAATAATACGGACCACCGTGCCCAGTGCCCGAATTAAAAATATAAAAAAATAGAAGCGAAAGAAGAATTTGTTCTTCTTTGCGACGCGCACAAGGAACAAGTATCAAATTGCACAACAAGGAAAAAGTTACAAAAAATTTGCACAAAAATAATTGATAAAAAATTTTTTATAAAAAGAGCCATTGGCACAACAAAAAAATCATAACTATTCGCACAAAAAAGAAAAAAAAAGAAAGTAGGAAAACAACGATTAACAAGAATAAAAAATGCCTGAGTTACCGAATCGACTATACAGAGTATATACAATTCGGTACCACCCACCATTCACGGAATTAAGACGCAAAGCAGCTTCTTGTAAACATCAAAGCAGCTTCTTGTAAACATCAAAGCAGCTTCTTGTAAACATCGTAGCAGCTTCTTGTAAACATCGTAGCAGCTTCTTGTAAACATTGTAGCTTAAGCTTTCATTTTGTTCAATAAAACACAGTTTAGTCAGTTCATTTTTGAACCTCGAAGTGAAAAGTCGCTTGTCGCATCATTTAAAGAAAATATACTTGGAACCTAAAACCTACCGAAACATTTTGGACACGCACACCAGCTGCAGGAGGCACTGGTATCTCCTGCAATCACTAATCGTTCTTTATTTCCTCAGATCCACTTATATACTCCCAAGTTATAGGCTCCATTCACATCTATAGATACGAGGCTCCTGTGGTGCCACTGCAGCAAGGCAGCAATTGGCGCATCAACGGCGTCTTTAAACTGTCATCGACCTTGCCAGACTGCAGCAGACCAGTAGCGAGATATCCCGAGAGGCATCGGAAATGGCCGATCAAGCAACCGAAATGCTGGTAGCACACTACCTGAGCGAAACAGCGGAGTTTTTGTCAAAAGCAGTACCATTCTTAATTTGCATGATGTCTGGATAAATATTGGTATTTCAATATGCAGCGGCAAGAGGAATGGCGTCCAATGGTGTTGTCGCCCGTTTTTAAGTAAATTTTATCATCGCTAACCACATGTGACGGCCACCGATTACCTGAAGAACCTGCAAAAGATGTCGACCGTGTCCCTGGAGTTGCTCGCCTCTCTCAGTGTCTCAGTGTCTTGGGTTCGGATATAGAATCACAGCACACTCCCACGCAAACGAAGTTCCCCTAATCTGCGGGACGCAGATTTTTAAGAAGGGAGGAGTTAAGACACCACTGTTGGCTCCCCCCACTCCACTCATCCACTCGCCATAGGTTTCCGACCCGGAACCCAGTCCAGCAAAAGCGACGGCTACAGGTAGCAAAAGCTAGTCAGCGGAATTCGGTCTCCCGACCCAATTCTTTCCGCTGACAAGTCGCTCATTTTTCATGTTGCGCAACTGGCCCAGCAACAACCAAAAGTGTTGCGCAACTGGCCCAGCAACAACCAAAAGGGCTGATCGGCATTCTTAATTCGAGCTCCAGACTGACAAGAAGGATGGTTAAGGTTCTTCTAATAAAACAAAATTATAATCAAACTAAATCCACCCCCGGACTTCTCATTTTAAGGGTAAAATACTGGGATTACAGCTGGAAATGGCCCGCGCCCTCAGGTAATATCGGCGCGGGCGTCCAGCTAAAGTCGCCCACGAACCCGGGGCGACTTAACTTAGATATAGATATAGATATAGATATAGATATAGATATAGATATAGATATAGATATAGATATAGATATAGATATAGATATAGATATAGATATAGATATAGATATAGATATAGATATAGATATAGATATAGATATAGATATAGATATAGATATAGATATAGATATAGAAGTTAAGTCGCCCCGAGTTCGTGGGCGACTTTAGCTGGACGCCCGCGCCGGTATTACCTGAGGGCGCGGGTCATTTCCAGCTGTAATCCCAATATTTATTCCTTGGAATGAGAAGTCGGGGGTGATTTGTTCTGATTTGAATATAATTTTGTTTTATTAAGAGAAACTTAGCAATTCTACTTGCACGCTTGTCGCTCGAATCAAAAGTGAACTAAAATATTTTTCCCTAGCCCAATTGAAGTGGCTCAGGCCCGGCCAGAAGTGCAGATCAGCACTTTTGGTTGTTGCTGGGCCACTTGCGCAAGACGGAAATATGAGCGACTTGTCAGCGGGAAGAATTGGGTCGAGAGACCGAATTCCGCTGACTTGCTTTTGCTACTTTGTAGCCGTCGCTTTTTCTGGACTGGGTTCCGGGTTTGGCAACCCATGGCGAGTTGAGGTGGAGGCGAGACCGAGGGCAGAAGCGGGCGAAGCGCAATCGTTGGTTGCGCTTATTTGGAGTTTCATATTTGTTTGGGCGAGGAATCCGAGGGGTGGCAGGGGTGAGCGGCGAGTGGGGGAGTGGGGGGAGCCAACAGTGGTGTCTTAACTCCTCCCTCCTTAAAAATCTGCGTCCCGCAGATTAGGGTAACTTCGTTTGCGTGGGTTGCTGCGATTCTATATCCGAACCCAAGACATTGAGTTTTGGTATCCCCTGGGCGGATGTCAGCTTTTTCCACAGCAAGTACATTAGGGTCAGGATGACCAGGGCTAATGTTGCCTCAGTGAGGAAAGAGGCGAGCAACTCCAGAGACACTGTCGACATCTTTTGCAGGTTCTTCAGGCTCACGTCATGCACGTATTCTAGTGACAGCCGGTAATCGGTGGCCGTCACATGAGTAAGAACCGCTGGTAATGGCATCATATGGCTTTTTGAGTAGCTGCTGTAATTCCGCTCTCCGATGGATGCCGTCTCGTTGTCGAGCCGAATGATGAAAGAACCAGTTAACTGGTAGTTCCTTGAGGCGGTCTCTATCGTACCATTGAAGTTGGTGAGGAACAGCGTACTGTCCTCGATCAGCTTTACCGTCTCCCGGTTATTCCTGAGATAGGTGCACGCTGCATGGCCGCCCTTCAAAAGTCGCGGGATGCAGCTCTCCTCGTCCAGCTTGAACAGGTCTTTTTCCTGGCAGACTGTTGTGTTGCCTATAGAGAGGCAGCCACCCAGAACGGCGTAGGTTTCGCTGTCGTCTAATGCCAGATCGTTGTACTCCAAGGCCACTTGCTTCCCATCGCAAATCGTTGGGTAGAGGTGTATTCGTCTATACTCCTTGTTGAGTACTTTGGGGAACGCCAACACGTAGAGGAGCGTCGTTCCATTTGATAGGACGGACGGACGGGAGAATTCCACTGCCTCGATTGCGTTCTGGTATGGGAGATTGTCGACCTCGGCCAGTATAGCGTCTAATTCGCCATGGTCCAGGAGATTGGAGTTTACCACCCCAGTTTTGGCCAGCTGACATGCCCTGGCGATTTCCTTCACCTGGCCGGCCAGAATAATGGCTTTGTGCAGGACTGTTGTTGTTGCATGCAGGTCATTCTCGACAGAGTTTACCCTGGAGACGATGTTGTTAATTTTCCCGACCATGTCATGGGTCGCGTCGAACAGGCGATAGTTTATCCTGATCTGCTGGTCGTTGTTTTTCGCCATTACGCCTTGCTCTTTCAAGATGGAATTCCAGTCTGCGGCGTCAGGCGATCCTGCCACCCACTTCCATGCCGAGCCCAACCAGTCGATAGAGCGCGGTTTCCTCAATGGTGCGCCCGTTATCCTGCCAATTGCCTCCGCTGTTTCGCTCAGGTAGTGCGCTACCAGCATTTCGGTTGCTCGATCGGCCATTTCCGATGCCTCTCGGGATATCTCGCTACTGGTCTGTTGCAGTCTGGCAAGGTCGATGACATGGGCCAGTTTAAAGACGCCGTTGACGCGCCAAATACTGCCTTGCTGCAGTGGCACCACGGGAGCCTCGTATCTATAGATGTGAAGGGAGCCTATAACTTGGGCTAGGGCCATGCTTATAAATTTTGAAAAATAAAAGGGATTTTACAATTAGGTGAGTGCAAGCTTACTTAAGATAGTAGTGTTGACAATAATCGTGTTGTGCAGTTGTGTGTCTTAATAACTATACCCGGTCATGGGCGAGTGAAACGCTGGCCTTTTTTTTATTTCTTATAATTACTTCTTTGATTCTTAACATTATTGTTATTTTTATTTGTTTTTTTTTGTTTTAATGCATTTTTTTATATTTTTTTTTTTTTAATATATTTTTTTGTGTTTTTCTTTGTTTTAATATATTTTTTGTTTGTTTTTTTTGTGTTTTTTTTTTTTTTTTATTACTATTTTTCCTATTTCCTAATGTCCGATTTATGGAATATTTTTCCGGACTTGGTTTTCACCGTGACCAACCTATCCTCATGGACTTCTTCAGCCCTAAAACGCGGTTTCTCCTTTGTCTTAATCTGCTTGTTCTTTACGAACACAGTTTCTCCTGCCAAATACCTAAGAGGCTGCGATCTGTCTTTGTTATGGCTCTTACTGGCCATAGCCTGCTTCTGTTCGATCAGGCCCCTAACGTCCTCTAGGGTTTTTCTTTTAAAATCGGACAGACCTTGATAGTTGATCTTGGACGTGCGGTCGAAGAATATATCGACCGGCCTTCTATTAGTGACCGAGTGGACAGAAGTGTTGTACCTATCTACTGCTATGGGAACTAGCTCTGTGCTTTTAAACTGGGGGTGCTCGCACTTTAGGCAGCGGTAAATTTCTAAAAGGGTAGAGTGGAATCTTTCCACTTGCCCGTTTACCTCGCTCTTTTGGGTCGGGGTGTAGTATAGTTCAATCTGCAGGTCCCGAAGGTAGTTCAAGACCGTTGGGCAGAGAAGACCCCTTTCATTATCGGAGACGATAATTTTCGGCACCGTGAAGTAGTGCAGAGCTTCGAGCAGTTTCTCGCGGAGAGATATTGCCGACTTCGATTCTAAAGGGAAAAGTTTGGCAAATTTCGTAAATTTATCGATACACTGAGATAGGTTTTCTTCTCCAGTGTGAATACGTCAATGTGAAGTATTTCACATGGATAGCTCGGAATGGGGGTCGGTTGGAGTTTAGGCTTATTCGGGTGTCGATCGTATTTGAATGTTTTGCAACATTCGCAAGACGACACCTGTGCACGTATGGTGCTAGCCATCCTCGGGAAATAAAACCTTTCTAGGAGTTAGCCCGTATTTCTTTTGGGCCCCTGTGGGCTCTGCGATGTTCTTTTTCAATCACCTCGCAAATCTCCTCTTGGTCCGTTAGATCCGATACCAACCTCTGCGTTATACGAATTTTATACGTTTTAAAATTCGCCAAGCAACAGGTTTGCAGATCTTGCAGGTAGGACTCAGGAATCTTGATCCCATTTAGGATCAAAGGTCTTAAATATTTTCGTTATAGCTTTGGTAGGTCGGGTCTTGTTTGGTCTTTGATGGGATCCTATGGCGGACATATCCCATGTGTGGGTTTTCGCAAATATACTCGGACTGGCTTGGGTCAAATATCAACTGGTTTTTGTAGACGTTGATAGGGACCTCAATGTGTGGAATCAATTGGGTGGCATCCTCTAGGGCACTATGCACCGTTGCGGCGTCGGAATCTAAGTGATACACCTGCGTCGGGATGCGCGAGAGCGCGTCCGCGACAACATTGGATTTTCCCGGCTTGTAGATGAGTACACAGTTGTACTCCTCTATCCGGGCTTTCCAACGCTTCAGCTTGGCGTTGAAGTTCCTGTTGCCCAGTGCAAAGGTCAATGGTTGATGGTCTGTATAGACTCTAATGCAACCCGCTCCATATAAGTATGAGCGAAGACTATCGAGGGCCCAAACAATCGCGAGCATTTCCTTCTCATTTGTCGCATAACTTTCTTCCGTCCTATTCAGAGAACGGGAGATGTATGCGATAGGACGATCCTTGCCCTGGTCGTCCTGGGAAAGAACGGCCCCAAGAGCATAACTGGATGCGTCCGTCGTCAAGTGGAATGGCTTGGTGAAATCTGGGAAGGCAAGCACTTCGGAAGACGAGAGAATGGATTTTAAGTCGGCGAAAGCTTGTAGAGCCGTCTCATCCAGTTCGACCGCGACTTTCTTGATTGATTAGCCTTGACTCTGCGGATTCGCCTCGAGTTAAGTTCGTTAGGGGTTACGATTTTAGATAATCGCGAATGAATTTCCTATAGTAGGAGGTCATCCCTAGGAAACTTTTCAACTCCTTGACATTGGTAGGGGGTTTCATTTTGTTTATGGCTTCTATTTTTTTTTCATCTGCTTTTATCCCGTCAGAGGTGACCGTGTATCCCAGAATTCAACTTGGGTTGATAAGAACTGAGTTTTTTCCAGGTTTACCTGGAGCCTCGCTTCTTTTAGTCTGTCGAAGACTTTGCGTAGATTCGCCCAATGGGATTCGTAGTCCCGCTAAAGACGATTATATCGTCTATATAGACGTAGCAGATCTTGCCGATGAGTCCCCGAAGAACATCGTCGATCATGCGTTGAAAAATAGCTGGGGCATTTTTCAGCCCGAAAGGGAGACGAAGGAATTCGTATTTTCCATTAAGTGTGGAAAATCCGTTTTTGGGGTGTCGGATTCCTTCATGCGGATTTGGTGGAACCCGACGTGAGGTCGAGCGTGGTGAAGTATTTAGCCCCACCGAGACTCGCTAAGGTAGAGGTTATGTCGGGGATCTGGTAAGTGTCTAAACGTGACCGCAACGTTACTACCGCCTTATTGTTTCTCCCCATTTGGCTTGGTTTTTTGGGGACTATCCAAACCGGGGAGTTTAGGGCTTTTTATGGTCAATGATACCCCCATCTAGATTCCCCGACTTGCGGTCGCCTCTTTCTCATATTTGTGGGATAAGGTAGGTCTTTAATAACGGGGTCTTCGGTTTGGTACAATCTCCTCTCACGGTCGTTTCACCCATCCCCTGGTGACGAGGTTCGAGATTTATATCTTGACCAACCGATTTACATCAACTTGGCGTCCTCCGGATGCTCGGCATCAAGGGGGTATAAGCTTAGGGAACGTTTTGCCAGGAGCGGAATCTTAATTCCGGGCGAGATTGTTAAACAATTTTTGTCCCTATCTACCAAAGCCTTCAGGGATTTTAGGGTGTCATCCCCAATGATTCCATCGAAGGAATGCAAACCGGGGAGCACGTAGAAGGTGAGTACCGAGTTGTTCCCTACGGGTTCGAAGAACTGTCCGGTCACCTGGTGCGTGATCTTTGCGCTTCCGGTGGCGGACTGGACAATGAAAGGATTGGGGAGAGGGGTGGAGCCGGCAGCGATTCTGGGGCTAATGAAATTCTTGTTTGCGCCGGTGTCAACAAGAAATTGTAACTTAGCCCCTTCTCCGGTTCCATACTCTAGGTATGGTACGCTTGAGAGGCTCTGGTCATAAAATTCCCTTCCTCACGGCGTGATGGTACAACCTCCCCAGTGGGCTCTACCCCGCGTACTTCTTGCACCGTTACTTCCTCTGGGGCGTCGTGGTAGAGTTGTTCGTAATATGGTTCGAGTGCCCGGCTTTGCTCGGGACCGGGGGCTTCAAGTGTGGGGGAGGATTGAGGCGATACCATGTGGTAGAGCCGCTGGGCCTTTTGGAAAGGATTCGAATGGCCACTTGAAATTCTCTTGGCACCGGAGTCCTCATTTTGACGGAAAGTACGCCCCGATTGATAAGACTGACCGGACCGACTAGACTCCATTTTTATGGCTGGTCGATTGCCCTGGGGCCTATACGAAGTTTGGAAATTTCTACTCGATCGCGGGCCATATGAAGGCCTACTCATAGGTCTGGCTTGGGACTGGAAATCCCCTTGGAATCTGTGGGTTTCGACCGGCTGATAGAGCTGAGGCCGTGCTGGCCTATTAGGGAAGGGGGAGGTAACGGGGGCGACCCTCGGTACGACACTCTGCAACTCCATACAGAAGGAGTACGCCTCCGGTAAGCTTTTAGGGCTTCGGACCACTAGCAATTTTGAATATTCACTATTGACCCCTCGAATGAACACATCCAGAGCCCTATCCCTGTATGTATCGATAAGGGCGTTAACTACCTCGGGGCTATGTTTCTCGGACTTCATACGATTTAAGATCAAGGAGAAGTGATCGTTCACTTCTAAATAGTACTTGTCCAAAGTCTTACTACCCTGAGTCATTTGGTTCAGCTGGTGTTCCAGCGTGCGTATATCCCTCTTGTCTGCATAATGCAAGGCAAGGATACGCTTCGTTCCCTCCCAATCGTCGTCCTGCACGCCGTAGGCTGACAATGCCATATCGGCGTTGCCTCTAATCTTCTGCCTGATATGCAGGACGATCGATCGGTATAAGGGCTTGTCCCTTATGACCTCGTATTCGTTCAAGAGGGACTGGGCCCTGTTCACCCAAGGGAGGTAGCCTGCTTGACGGCCCTCAAAAGGTTGAAGCTCTTTCACGGAATCGGGAAGGGTTGCGACCTTCGAGAGCTCGTACTCATTGCACGCTCGTGCCAACGGGACCTCACGGGGTTCCGTTGGATTCTGGCTCACGTAGTTGGTTTCAAGCGCAACCACCCGCTCACCAATTGTCCGCAACTCTCCCCGGAAGCCAGCTAACTGGTCAACTATTCCCTTCAACGTTTCCTTAATTTCGTCCATGTTCCCCAAGAGGTGAAGGTGGTCAAATGCGAAGCTATTACTCCAATTTAAATTTTTTAATTTTTTAATTCCTAGTTTTAACTTTAATTTTTATCTTAATTTTAATTTTAATTTTATACTTATTTTTAATTTTAATCTTAGTTTTTATTCAAATTCTTTGTACAAAAAATTTTCCAATCTATTTTTTTATTATTTTTATATTTTTTTTTTTTTTTTTTTTTTTTTTTTAAGGTTTTTTTTTTTATCTGGCCTGTGCGTTTCACTTACCCTGTTCCGGTTTTATGGTTTTATGGTTTTATGGTTTCCTTACAGGGTAATTGTGGATCTGAGGAAATAAGAACAATTAGTATTTGCAGGCATTTTTTTATTTTTATTAATCGTTGTTATCCTACTTTCGTTTTTTCTTCCCCTTTTTTTTTTTTTTTTTTTTTTTTTTTTTTTGTGAATAGTTATTATGATTTTTTTTATCAATTTTTTATCAATTATTTTTCCCATAATTGTTTTGTGCAAATTTTTGTGACTTTTTTTTGTTGTGCAATTTGATGCTTGTTCCTTGTGCGCGTTGCAAGAAGAACAAATTCTTCTTCCGCTTCTATTTTTTATTTATTTTTTTTTTTTTAATTCGGGCACTGGGCACGGTGGTCCGTATTATTCCGTTTTGGCTTCTGCCTACTAAGGTACGGTTGCCACACAGGCCACTGGGCAGCTTTTTCGGGCGCATTCCACACCTCTTAGCCTATCCAGGGGCCTGCCACACACCACTTTATATTTTTTCGTTTTTCAGCGACCAGAGGCCGCGATGCATTTAGCTTATTGATTTATATTTTTTTTTTTATTTTATGATGCAAATTTTTTGCACCGGCGGACGATCTATTTGCCAATAGAACCAGTCCGCTCAGGGTGGGTTATTTGCTTAATTAATTTAATTTCACTTCATTATAAGAAAACTTCCTTCCATTCCTCTTGACACAAACGCGACCGCCCCCTCGGTGGACTCGAACCCGCTATGACCCTCGGCGGCAACGCAAAAATTCTTGCATCCGCCGTCGGCAAAACACAAAATATTTGCGTATGCCGACGGCAAAACAAGAAATAAGATCGTTTTTCGCCGTCAAAGAATCAAAGCGAGGGTTTCCACCCGAGACAGCGAATCACTTTCAAAAATCACAAAAGGAGGAAGGATAATTTTTTCGTAACTCCCCGACGGGGAATTGAACCCCGATCCCCCGCGTGATATAACACGGGTGCATTCACCATTACACTATCGAGGAGTTTTTTCCTTTTACTTTTATCACACACAAGGAACATTTTTTTTTTTTTTTTTTTTTTTTTTTTTTTTTTAATCTTCATTCTTATTTTCGTTCTTATTTTGCACTTGTATTTTGTATCTCGCTTCACTGTAATTTTCATTCTTATTCTTTTTCACGTTTCATGTTATTCAATTTCGGTTTCTGCCCAAAAGATTTTGTGTATATTTTTTATTTTTATTTTTTCTTTTTTGAATCTTGACTTTGCAAGACCTTTCATTTCTTTATTTTTCACTTTTATATTTTGAACTTTATTTTACACTCTTCGCACTCATTAAAAAAAAAAGGGGAAAAGGAAAAAAAAAAAAATTTTTTGAACTCTTTTTATAACCATCGTCTTCTGTTTTCAATTTTCGGGCACCGTTCTTTTAGGAAGAACGGTCCCTGCTCGGGCGCCAGTTAAGTCGCCCCGAGTTCGTGGGCGACTTTAGCTGGACGCCCGCGCCGGTATTACCTGAGGGCGCGGGTCATTTCCAGCTGTAATCCCAATATTTATTCCTTGGAATGAGAAGTCGGGGGTGATTTGTTCTGATTTGAATATAATTTTGTTTTATTAAGAGAAACTTAGCAATTCTACTTGCACGCTTGTCGCTCGAATCAAAAGTGAACTAAAATATTTTTCCCTAGCCCAATTGAAGTGGCTCAGGCCCGGCCAGAAGTGCAGATCAGCACTTTTGGTTGTTGCTGGGCCACTTGCGCAAGACGGAAATATGAGCGACTTGTCAGCGGGAAGAATTGGGTCGAGAGACCGAATTCCGCTGACTTGCTTTTGCTACTTTGTAGCCGTCGCTTTTTCTGGACTGGGTTCCGGGTTTGGCAACCCATGGCGAGTTGAGGTGGAGGCGAGACCGAGGGCAGAAGCGGGCGAAGCGCAATCGTTGGTTGCGCTTATTTGGAGTTTCATATTTGTTTGGGCGAGGAATCCGAGGGGTGGCAGGGGTGAGCGGCGAGTGGGGGAGTGGGGGGAGCCAACAGTGGTGTCTTAACTTAGATATAGATATAGATATAGATATAGATATAGATATAGATATAGATATAGATATAGATGTTACAGTTGTAGTGGTAGGTAAACAAAAAATTTGCATGCACTTGCAGCCTATCGAGTGTAACTTCGTTTAGCAGTGACGGTGAGCAAGAATGCGCGTTGTGGTTAGTCAGCTCGTCATGGGCCCTAATTGGGTTGGGGGTGATTGACCGCACTTGATCATCGCTTAAATTAATTTCAGCTTTTCGAATGTCGTTTTGACAAATTATGTTTTGAAGTAATTAGTAATTATTATTTATGTAATTATTTATTATACCCTTTACCTTACATGGTATAAGGGTATATTAAGTTAGTGCAAATGTATGTGGTCCAAGAACGCCTATCATGACATGGGGAGGTGCAGCCAACTTTCCAAAAGACAAGTGAGATGATTAACAAGATTGTTTGCGCCGAAATGAGGCATTTAGAATTTTAGTTTATTGAAGTTTTCTTTTGTAACTTATTGAATTTATAATTTGAATGTAACGTAATTTAAGTTGTTTGCCTACACAAAACAGCTGATTGTTTAAATGAATTGTTGATCAGCTGGCAAATGAAATTGTAATCGATAACAAAACACATTGTACACTTTTAGAAAAGTAGTTTAAAATTAGTCGTCTGAAGACAACAACGGAGAAGATAAATTAAATAAAACACTTATGAAAGGACTGGCTATTTAGGCTCTTCATTTGGATTCCGACTCAACACACCAGACGTTTAGCGTATTAGTCTGAGATTTTGGTTCCAGACTGGTGGTGACGAGTGGCGGAAACAAAGATGATAAGTAGTGTAAATGTCTATCCGTCTGCTACCGACCAGGCGAAATCTTGTGTCGAAAGCCCGACAAAATTATATGAGGTCCCTACGTTTTCTGGTGCGGCTGAACAGTGGCCTTTGTTCATATCTAATTTCAACGATACGACAAAGGAGTTCAAATATAGCAACTGGCAAATCCTGATGTGGTTAGAGAAGTGCCTAACTGGTGAAGCAAGATGATGCGGCTATAATGATATATCTGGATGACGTTCCTAAAATTATAGAAGAGCTAGATTTTCTTTTTGGTCAGCCGGACATATTAATTCGATCACAGATTGCAAAGATTAGGGAATCTCCCAAAATTACCGGTAATCGCCTGGATCAGCTTATCAATCTGTCTACAAAGGTTCGCTGTGTGGTTTCCTTCTTATCATCGGCCAATTGTGGTCATCATTTGCATAATCCCATCTTGTTGGACGAACTTATAGGCAAGTTGCCGGTTGATGCGCAGATGGACTGGATTCGATATTCGGACGAATTGAAATTATATCCAACAATCGCTGATTTTTCTGTGTGGTTGAGTGCCTTTGCTAGAATGGTTGGCAGATACGCCACGAGGGGAGAGTATGGGAGCACAGAAGAGTTCGAGATCTATGTTAGTAAGTCAAGCGCAGCAAGAGGGTGCTCTATGTAGCGAGACACATGTAGAAGAACAGTAAAGTATGGATAGATAACCCAGACGTAAAGGTTCGTTGGGAGATCGCTAAAAATAAAAGACTGTTTTTCGTGTCTTATGAATGGACATAATGCTGCTAAGTGTTAAAGCATGGTTATATGTAATATAGATAGTTGCATCCGATTTAACCACAGGGTTTTACATGGACCTTCACATGAAGTGGTTACAAGACCAACAGGAAACGAACAAAAGGTACTTTCGTGCAACGGTAAAGAAGCCCGAGTTGGCGAATTATTTAAAATTATCCCAGTAATCTTATATGATCCAAATGGTATATGCAAGGGAAGTAACATAACTATGTTAGAAGAAAATATGGCTTTAAAGTTAGGTCTGAGTACAACAGATGAATGTTTAGTGGTATAATGGTAAAACAGTGACTGAAACCCGCAGGGTATGTTTGGATATTTTTCAGATAGTAAAGGTTCTATGCGTTGTGGATTAAAGGGAGTACAAACAATAAAAAACTTGAATTTACCATGTCAATCTGTTAGTAAGGGTCAATTGGCAGGACTGACAGACACTCCTGTCAAATAGTATAAGGATGCCAGACCAACCATATTAATAGGTCTCGATAATGCCCATTTGGGAAAATCAATCAAGACTGTGGGAAAGGGGATAACAGAACCAATTGTAATTCAAACAAAGCTGGGATGGCTGGCGTATGGGTCATCCGGGAATAGTGCTTCGAAATTTGTGGGCTTAAATATTAAAAATGATGATCTTCACGAGTTGGTGAAAGAATGCTTTTGCAATGGTAATTTTGGAATGAATAACTTGCCTTTACTTGAGTCTGCCGAGGATGCTCTGGCAAACGAAATTCTACACAGGACCACTGTACAAGGTAAACGCTATTTTCAGATCGGACTATTATGGAACGATAATGTAAATTTTCCAATAGTTATAGCATGGCAGAACGACGACTGCTAAATATAGAAAGGAAAATGAAAAGTAATTTAGAATTTGCAGAAAAATATAAGGGAGAGATGAGAAAATATTTAGAAAAGGGATATGCGAGACCATTGAACGACAACGAAATCCGTAATGTTTCAAGCAAGACATGGTACCTACCACATTTCAGAGTTCGAACGGTACATAAGCCTGAAAAGCTGAGAATAGTTTTCGACGCAGCCGCGTCAGTTGATGGGATTTCTTTGAATTCTGCTTTGCTAAAGGGTCCAGAGGCTACTAATCCAGTTATCGAGATCTTGTTACAGTTCCGGAAGGGCGTAATTGAAGTTGCAGCCGATATCAAAGAGATGTTTTCCCAGATAAAGATTCAGACCAACGATCAGGACGCACAAAGATTTTTATGGCGAGCCGGAGATTCTTCATGCTGCGCTGAATATGTTAAAAATACGAATGTCAAATTGTTCATGATTGAATTCGCATAAGCTGTTCAAGCAATACTTAAACATCACTATGTCGATGACTTGGTCATTAAATTTGATAATGAGGACAAGACTTTGCGGATCTGTCAAGAGGTTTTTCATATGCAGGTTTTGAACTAAGAAAATTTATTTCCAATACGACAATGGTACAACAAAAGATGAACGGATTACCAGGTTATAGTAAAGAGTTTGACCTAGAGGCCCAGAGTAACCAAAATAAAATACTAGGGGTCTACTGGAACACGGAGAAGGAAACATTTTAGTTTAAGACCAAACAGGTCGAATTACATACATATGTCGATGCAAGCCAGGCAGTCTTCGCTGGGTGGGTTACCTTTGAATAATACATAGAGCCGGAATTGATGTGGTATTTGTAATGGGAAAAACTCGACTTGCGTTGGCAAGGATTTTGTCCATTCCCCAATTGGAGTTGCAAGCTGCGATCTTGGGGGTGCGAATAAAAGGTCAATTACGAAAGCACTTATACGTTGAGACGACTGAAACGTTTTTGTGGAGCGATTCCAAAACCGTATTGCAATGAATTCAATCCAAAAAAGAAAATTTAAGCCATATGTCGCACATCGAATAGCGGAAATATTGTCGAAAACTGAACCTAAGTAGTGGAGATGGGTGCCTACAATGGAAAGTCCAGCCGATGCCGCAACGCGCCAGACGAAGGCTCCACAAATAAATAGTAGTAGGGTATGGCTTACTGGACCTGATTTCTTAAAACTGGAAGAGCACAAGTTATTAATATAGTTAAGTTTTCATCTCTTCCCAGGTTGGTGCGGGTCCAAATTGTTCGCTCCTAAAGGGTCCAATTGGAGGAGATGGGGGAAATTTGGGGGAAGTATACAAGGTAAAGCTACTGACTGCGTTCAACTTGGTGGGCGCCAGTGTGATCCTTGTCCCTGCTTTTTTCAAGTCGACGCACTACCTCCACGTGGTTTTCCCTGGATTGTAACTTAGCATCCGTTGAGTTATAAACTAAAGTGCACGGCGGGATCCTAATCCTTAAATTAGGTTTAGAGACTTGCGACGATCCGAGTAGCTGCCAAATTCTTTAACATCAGCTTTATCTGTGCGCATGCCCCAACGGAGGAGAAGGACGACGCCATCAAGGATGCCTTCTATACACAACTAGACCGAGTGTATAGCCGCTGCCCGTCGCATGACATTAAGATCCTACTCGGGGATTTTAATGCCAAAATCGGACGGGAACGCATCTTTGGAGCAACCGTTGGACAGCACAGCCTACATGAGTCTACCTCGGAAAATGGGCTTAGGCTTATAGGTTTTGCTGCTGCGCACAATATGATAGCGAGTAGTACAAGATTCCGTCATCTCAACATCCACAAAGCCACCTGGCTGTCACCTGATCGTCTGACCTGCAACCAGATTGATCATGTTGTGATCGATGCAAGACATGTGTCTAGCATTCTTGATGTGAGATCGTGTCGGGGTCCTAACATCGACTCTGACCACTACCTTGTCGCAGCCAAGGTTCGCGCACGGTTGTGTGTCGCGAAAATCTCACACCAAGTTATGCCAAGAAAGCTTGACATCGGAAAGCTGCAGTCACAACAGCACAGGGATGCCTTCTCAACTCGACTCTCCGGCCGACTTGGCAAGCTCACTCCAACGCCTACAAATACTTCAGATATGTGGACGTACATATCTACCGCCATTAACACTCCTGCTGTGGAAACCCTTGGAATCCAACGTCCTCCAAAACGGAATCCATGGTATGATCAGGAGTGTCAGGATGCGACTGCTGCAAAGAACGCTGCATACAGGCGAACGCTGCAAGCAGGAGCTACACGAGCAGTGTTGAATATTTATAGGATGCAGAGAAGAGAGGAGAAGCGCCTTTTCAGGAGGAAGAAGCAGGAGATGGAAAGGCTTGAGTGTGAGAAGTTGGAGAACAGCAGGAGCAGGAATGATGCCCGCGACTTTTACAGGAGGGTCAAACGCATGACTCAAGGGTATAAGTCTAGATCGCTTGCCTGCAGGAGTGATGATGGAAATCTTGTCACAGATGCAGAGACCGTACTGAGATTATGGAGGGACCACTTTGAAAGTCTTTTGGCTGGAGACAACCAAGAGTCCGATGAAGAAGATCCACTAACCCCAATCAGAGAAGATGGTGTTGAAGTTCCCATCCCTAACTATACGGAAGTCGAAGTCGCCATATAGCGACTTAAAAACAATAAAGCCGCGGGAGCGGACGGCTTACCGGCTGAATTGTTTAAGGCTGGAGGCGATGAGTTGGTAGGGTGCATGCACCAGCTCATTTGCAACGTATGGTCAGCGGAAAGTATGCCCAATGATTGGAGTCTCAGTATGATCTGCCCCATTCTGAAGAAGGGTTATGCAACACAACGCGCCAATTATCGTGGCATCAGTCTTCTTCCCGTCGCATACAAAGTTCTCACGACCGTAATGTGTGAGAGACTTAAGCCATATGCTGAAGCATTGATTGGACCGTATCAATGCGGCTTTCGTCCTGGCCGGTCCACAGTCGACCAGATCTTCACATTACGTCAGATTCTGGAGAAAGCGTATGAGAATCAAATCGACACCTACCACCTGTTTGTTGATTTTAAAGCTGCTTTTGATAATCCACGGCGAGGTTGCCTGTACACCACCATGTCTGAGCTTGGTATTCCTGCAAAGCTAGTACGGCTTTGTAGAATGACATTGAGCAACACCATCAGCTCTGTCAAGGTAGGAAAGGACCAGTCCGAAACCTTCAATACCAGGCGGGGTCTCAGACAAGGTGACTCGCTATCTTGTGTGCTCTTCAACCGGCTGATGGAGAGTGTCATAAGGAAAGCTGGAGTGCATCGGATGGGCACAATATTGGGACAGAAATGTGTCCAGCTCCTTGGTTACGCTGATGATATTGATATTATTGGCCGTACCAAGCGTGATGTGACTGCGGCTTTTGGAGCAATTGAAAGAGAATCGGCTAAAGTTGGTCTAGCGGTGAATATGGGCAAAACAAAGTTTATGGTGTGCAGCAACAGAGAGTCGCGGCGTCTTGATTCTCATCTTACTGCTGGAGACTATGACTTTGAGTTGGTCAAAGACTTTGTCTATTTAGGAACTGCAATGACCAGCAACAACGATGTCAGCCTGGAGATTAAACGAAGGATCACCCTTGCCAACAGGAGTTACTTTGGGCTCAGTAGGCAAATGAACAGCAGAGCCCTCTCTCGAAAGTCGAAGATAACCCTTTACAAAGCACTCATCATCCCAGTGCTTCTATATGGTGCGGAAGCCTGGACAGTGACGCAGTCAGATGCAGCTGCTCTTGGTGTCTTCGAGAAAAAAATCCTTCGCAAGATTTTTGGACCTGTTTGCGTTGGCGAAACCTATCGCATCAGGTGGAATGACGAGCTGTATGAGCTATATGGCGATGTGGACATAGTCAAGCAAATCAATATTCAGCGACTTCGCTGGCTTGGTCACATCGCTCGTATGGAGGCAACAACTCTAGCTCGATCAGTCTTCTTTTAGTGCACGAAGACCTATTTTTCTCCCCAGAAACCATGCATTTTCATACTTGGTAATGCATCAAGTATCATCATAAGAATACAGCAGTAATAATCAGTGAATATCGACAAAGGTATTGGATTCCGGATGTTAGAACGCTGCTGAGACGTATTCAGCGCAGATGCCCCACGTGTATTGTAGACAGAAGCCAACCCATACTGCCATTGATGGCTCAACTCCCGATTGACAGAGTGACACCATATGTAAGACCATTTACATACTGCGGGGTGGTTCTGTTTGGATATCTTCATCGGACGTTGTCAGGAAAAACGCTGGGCTGCGATTTTCACATGCCTAAAATTTATCAACTGATGCCTTTATATTGTCCTTACGAAACTTTGTTAACTATCGGGGTGTGCCGACTCTGGTCAGAAATGATAATGGCACAAACTTCATTGGAGCACAGAAGGAGCTGTCAAATCTGGATGGACCCTTTAATCTTGATTTACTTCTAGAGGAGACCTCTCGTCAAAGGCTTAAATGGCTGTTTAATTATCATTCACAACTTAACGCTGGAGGATGCTTGGAACGTCTCATAAGGGTGGTTAAATTGTTACTTGGGAAAACTTTGCGTGACATGACCCCACGATTGGAAACACTTCGGTCAGCTCTTATAGAGGCGCAAAATATAGTAAATTCATGGCCCCTAACGTAAGTACCATAAAGTTTGAAGACGACGAATCGTTGACACCAAGACAATTCTTATTAGGGTGTGCGAATACGACACAGACACCACCTGTTCCTCAAAACAAAATATGTCTACGCAAGCAATGGCGCATTGTGCAAGAGTTGAAGAATCGTTTATGGAAACAGTGGATCATGACTTAATTTACACAGCTTATTCGTCGCAGGAAATGTATGCAGAATTCCGAGCCTATATAGTTGAATGATTTGGTCCTCGTTATAAATGATGCAACACCTAGAGAGAAATGGAAACGAGGTCGAGTCGTAAAGAAATGAACAGCAAAGGATGGTCAAATACGAAGTGTCGACGTCAAAACTGAAAATAGCATCATACGCCGACCCGTATCAAAACTAATTGTATTGAAATTTGATTGTGAATCCCTTAGTGATTCACCTGGAGGGGGGATGTTAAGAATTGCATAAGCTTAAACTTGTAACTTGGGGGGGCCTCGTAGCCTAGTGGGTAATGCATTTGCCTACTAAGCGAGAGGTCGTGGGTTCAAATCCCACTCATGGTAAGAGGCATGACCACTCTAACGTCCCTCTTAGATGCTTTTCTACTTAATAGTAAGCATTTTTCCGTTGCATAATGCCATTCCACAACTTCGGCAACTCCCCTTGCCACACCCCTCACCCCCCCTCCACACCAGGTGGTGGGCGGCAACAATAGCACCAAGCACCTTTCATCGCCTTTCCGCGTACAGCAACAACAACACCGGCTTTGAATGATGCCAAAAAAAATTAAGACTGTATCGCCTTCTCACGATTACCAAATCTACGTGTCACCCTACAAGGACACCAAAAAAAAAAAAAAAAAAAAAAAAAAAAAAAACAATGGTATTCGTAGACGCCACTCCCAGAAGGCGTCAGGTGGCAGCCCCACCACTGGGATAAGCCGCATCTGGCCAATCACCACTTCGGCTGAAAACCCAAAAATGATTACTGAAACCACAACAAGAGAATTGAACATGAACGGCTCCCCAAATTCGATGACGACCATAGGCATTTCAAAACGGACACGAATTGGACAATGGAACGTTAGAACCCTTAGAGAACCATCTAGATTAGCACAGTTTGAGGTTGAAATGGAGAAACTGCAGGTAGTGATAGCTGGCATAAGCGAGGTGAGGTGGCCTGGCAGTGGGGAACCAACAACAGCCAATAGCAACCTAGTCCTGCACAGTGGCAGTAGTGAAGGCGGCAGACATGGTGTGGGAATATTCGTAGCCAAAAATATCAAAAAGGCACTCCACTCCTAGAAACCTGTATCTGGCAGACTCATCACCACCAGATTTAAGTGCAAGGCCAGACACATAAACATCATCCAATGCTATGCCCCGACGGAAGACGCCACCGAAGACCTTAAGGACGACTTCTACACTGCCCTCACAGCGACTCTCACTAAGCAGCGGCAAGGAGACATCACCATTCTTATGGGTGATTTCAACGCTAAGATAGGATCCAACAACACCGGACTCAGATCAGTAATGGGACAGCACGGAACAGGGACTCGCAATGACAATGGTGAGAGACTAGTTGAAATTTGACAACTTTTCCAACTAGTCATTGGTGGCACGCTGTTCCCACACAAGGACATCCATAAATATACATGGACATCCCCAAGTGGTAACACGCGCAACCAGATCGACCATATATGCATCAGCAGAAAATGGAGGCAATCATTGCTCAACGTGCGGAACAAAAGGGCAGCATCTATAGACAGCGACCACGAGCTGGTCATTGGAGAACTTTCAATAAAGTTGAACAGCAACCACTCGAGGACCACTCCCAACAGCCAACATCGTAGATCACCCCCCCTAGATCTGCACCTTCTGAGGGACAGCAACATGACTGCAAGGATGACATCCACATTGCGAGAACAGCTGATCCCAGACGAAGACCGCCCATGGGAACATACTTGCAGGACACTAAGGGTCTCCGCGGAACAAATACTTGGCACACAACAGCGCGGAAGGACTGGCTGGATATCTGAGAGGACATGGGACCTGATCAGACGGAGAAACGTTCTTAAGCCCCAGGCGGATCAGCTCACACGAAATCATGCCGAATATCGGGCGTTGTGCAGAGCTGTGAAACGCTCCGCCAGAGACGATAAGAGAGCACTCCTGGATAGATTTGCGGATAACGCGGAACGAGCTGCAGGGCAGAACAACATGCGCTCGCTATACCAACAGATTGCACGGATCACCGGAAGACTCAACAAACAGTCCCAACCCATCAGAGATCTGACAGGAAACCTCATATCCAATGATGACGCACAGCTTCGGAGATGGCGGCAACATTGCATGGAAATCAGCCACACCACAACAGCAACTGTGACTGCAGATTTCCGAAGTATTGCTCCACCAAGCGGGAGTATCAGGATACCACCCTCGCCTCCAGCTATAGGAGAAATCGTGAATGCAATTAAGAAGCTGAAGAGTAACAGGGCAGCTGGAGAAGACAACATACCAGCTGAACTTCTACAAGTTGATGCCCAGTTAATGGCTGAAACGTTGCACCCGCACTTCTCCCGCGTATGGGGAACCGAGACGGTACCAGACTCCTGGAAGTACGGAATCATTGTTAAGCTTGCCAAGAAAGGGGACCTTAGTGACTGCAAAAATTGGAGAGGAATCACACTTCTTAACACCAGCTACAAAGTACTGGCCACTCTACTGAACGAGCGCCTTCAAGAAAAACTCGAACCAACAATCCGTGATGAACAGGCAGGTTTCAGACCACACAGGTGCTGCGTAGACCAGGCAAATACACTACGCATAGTCACGGAACAAGCTGTGGAATGGAGAGCCCCGCTTTACCTACTGTTCATAGATTTCAAGAAGGCTTTCGACTCAGTAGACAGAACAGCAATATGGAGCGCTCTTGTAAGGAAAGGAGTACCAACCAATGTCATAAGCATCATCAAGTCGATGTATGACAATGCCAACTTGGCGGTACTGCACAACGGGAAAACAAGTGCACCTTTCCAGACGAATACTGGAATTCGGCAAGGATGCCCATTGTCCCCGCTACTCTTCAACATCGTGGTTGACGAGTTAATGGAAGAAGTGTGCAAAACCAAGCGTGGAATCACGTGGAGCCTCACCAGACATCTTGAGGACTTGGATTACGCAGACGACATCGTTCTGATCTCCCACAGGCTTTGTGACATCCAAAGCAAAACGGATGACCTTGCCAGACTAGCAAGCAAAGTCGGACTGGAAATAAACATAGCCAAGACCAAGGCAATGCGTCTCAACCACTCCAGCCAAGGCAACATTACCATCTACGGGAATGCAATAGATTTCGTCAATAGCTTCCCATACCTTGGCACCATCATATCCAACAATGGCGGCGTGGATGACGACGTCACAAACCGGCTTGCCAAAGCCCGTTCAGCATTTGGGAGACTCTACCGCATTTGGAGCAACAAGCAAATAAGCAGTCGAACAAAGCTCCGGATATACAATACGTGCGTGGAGTCCATACTGTTATATGGTAGTGAGACATGGTTCATCACCAAAAAAATAACACAGAGGCTGCAAGTCTTTAGCAATAAATGCTTAAGAATCATATGCGGGATATTCTGGCCAAACAGAATATCCAACGCAGAGCTCTCTCGTGTTACAGGTGAGCGCCCTATACACCTTCAAATAAAGAAGAAAAAATGGACGTGGATAGGGCATGCGCTCAGAAGAAACCAAAGCAGTGTTGTCAGGATGGCACTGGACTGGAATCCCCAAGGCACCAGATGGGTCGGAAGACCAAGGGCGACCTGGAGAAGAACCATACTCCAAGAACTGGCCCAGTCGGACACAAGTTGGGACAAAGCTAAACAGACGGCACTAAATAGGGCTCGATGGAAGGCTCTCGTTGAGGCCCTAAGTTCCCAAGTGGAATAACAAGGAAAAAAAAAAAACTTGTAACTTAGTTTTTAAGTATGACCATATATAGGGTATAAATTATAGTGTGACCATAGCTATGAAAGCTAAATTATGGATAATTGATAATGTGAAGAAAGAGAGTCAGTCGTTGTTGAAGATCGGTAGGAACAAAACACAAAATTGAAACGCACAACACATAATACTTATTTGAATAAACTTTGACAAAATACGTTGTTTTTATTATTAAACAAAACTAGTAGTGTCAGAGTACTTCAGCAAATGGCAAAGTGTACTATACCAAATCAGGTAGGTCGTATCATTGCCGATCGAATTGTACTAGAGTATGTGAGCCGATACGATGTTCCTCGATAACTGCACTGGGATCACTCGAATCCCAAGAGCTCGCGGAAGTTTGGGAAGTCCTAGGAATTAGAAAGACTAGAACCACTCCTCTTTATCCACAATCCGATGGCATGGTGGAACGATTCAACAATCAAGGAGCATCTAGCCAATTGATTCGACGATAACCATGATGACTGGAACCGCTGCATTCCCTTGTTCCTGATGACAGACGAACATACACTTCCTCACAAAACTCTGCGTACACCCCTAAAGAATTTTAAAACTAAACATTGAACTCAAATTGTTCGGCCACTTATGCATTAATTAATTAATTATTCCATTTTTTTTTTTAACTTAACTTTAATTTATAGTTTAGAACATGACATTTTATTTAGAATTATTTATTTATTTATTTACTGCCATGATATACAAAAATTGCTTAAATCTAGCTTAAAGTATGTAATTACAGAGATTAGATCATAATAAGATCTTCACAACTGGAAAATTAACATTATTGAACATATATTATTTATTTGTGAAAAGTAATATTACAAAATAAGGCAAATGTGGCAAGTCAAAAACCTTTTAGTTCTAAAAACTATACTAATAACTTCTTACTGACTAAGTGCTGATACTCTAGAAAAACTAATTTGAACTAGCTAGTGGAGAAATCTGCCCGCACTTAAGAATGCATAATGAAAGTTGAGTTTAGATTAAATTTATTTCTGTTTCGGGTGATGATCTCATCAATCGACTTTGCATCTGCTTTTTCATGTAACTTACGGGTTGAATAATAAAAAGGAAGATTGAATATCATCTTTAAAATCTTATTTTGTTTCAATTGTAGTTTACCAATATGTGTCTGTGCACAATTGCCCCAAACCTCAGAGCCGTATAAGATAGTTGGTAGGAAGACTTGTTTGTAAATAAGTAATTTATTTTTTAAGGATAGTTTTGAGTTCCGATTAATAAACGGATATAAAATACGGATTGTCTTATTTATTTTGTCAACTGTTTTATTAATATGTTCCTTAAAAATAATCTTTTTGTCAAGGTAAATACCAAGGTACTTGACAGAGTTTTCCCAAGGAATTTTATTATTGTCAATTGTCAATTCACAACTAGGCAGGTATATTATGTTTCGTTTTTTTGTGAAAAAGATAGATTTTGTTTTGTTAACGTTTAATTTTATTTTCCATTTAGTAAAGTAGTCAAACATTGAATTTAAAGAGTGTTGTAGAATATTTTGAATATCAGAAGAATCACCTGTACAAAGTAAGGCTGTATCATCAGCAAACATAAATGTACGACAATTAGCAAAAGATGGTATGTCATACATGTAAACATTGTAAGAATACATAAAAGCTTCTATCCGTTAAGAAATCTTGAATTATTTTTAGCAGATAAATATGAGTATCGCAAATTTTTAGTTTATGGATGAGCCCATTGTGCCACACGGTGTCAAAAGCAGCTTCAACATCAAGCGTTAACATGCCAACCGATTTCTTTGCCTCAAGATTTTCTCTAACACAAGTTACCACCTCATTAAGCGGATGGATGCAACTTAAAGATTCTCTGAACCCATATTGGGCAGTGGGTAAGATATTTTTATCATCTAAATGATTTATCAGTCTAATTTTTATTAGACGTTCTAGTATTTTTGAAAAACCAGATAGTAAGCTGATGGGACGGTAGCTTTCTGGAAATTCAGAAGGCTTGCCAGGTTTAGCTATAGGAATGATTTTAGCAGATTTCCAAGCAGTAGGGAAGTATCCAATTTTAAAACATTGATTAAGAATGAAAGTTAAGAAGGAAATTGAATTTATTGGAAGGTTCTTAATACAGACGTTACGAATCTTATCAACTCCAGGAGTTTTCTTAATCTTTAGAGTTTTGATTACAGCTTGAACTTCATTTATAGATATGACAGGTACTGAGGAAACAGTCAAACAACTAATATTTAGTAAGGAGGTGTTGACTTTACTTAAAGTGTCATCGTCTGTGAAATGAGATGTCAAGTTATGTTTTTCCTCAAAAACATCATCGAGCAGGTTGGATTTCTCCAAGTTAGTTGTGAATTATTGAAATTTATTTTGTATTTTATTTGGAATTTTAATCTTAATACTATGAAAAAATGTACACGCAAAAGTCTGCGTACAGTGTATTTCTACATATTATATAGAAAAGTAGACCCAATTTAATAGCTGGTAGGGTATCCCTTTCTATGCAAAACTTCTGTTTGTTTGGAGAAGCTATGCGACTACTTGCGGATATTAAGTTTGGAATCTCTGACGTTCCACAATCAATTCCCGAATACGCAAACAAATTTAGAAAGCATCTGGAGGTAAAACATCGTCAAGCACGTTGCGGTATAAATTAAAATACTGATCGGATGAAAACCAGGTACGACTTGTGACCAACCGTACCAATTTCAAGTAAAATCAACTGGTCTGGTTTTGCAATCTATTAAAACGAAAAGGAGGATCATTAAAACTACAAGGCTATTGGGAGAGTCCCAATCATGTGGCATCCCATTTAAATTACCTCGTATATCGTATTCAGGATTATAGAATCCCGCGAGCAAAAATGCGAGTCGTTCAGATCGATCTCCTTGTGAAGAGAGCGTTTTCGGGACAGAAGGTATAGGGACAGTATTGTGAAACATGTTCCACATGAGTCTGGAAGCGTAGGGACAAGGCAATCAAGCGTCTACCTGCAGTTGTGAGCAGTGTTGCCAACTTAGCCTTTTTGCAGATAGATCTGCCATTCTTTTCTAGAGTTTTGGCCGGAATAACCTTAAAAAAATCCTCAGCCGGACATCTAGTCATTTTATTCGCTTAATCGTTTTCCGTACTTTTACAGTTCTTTATTCTATCGATTTATCCTAGGGATCTATAGTAAAAGAAATTTTGCACAGAAAATAAGTAGTCATTAAAGCTTCCAGAATTATGGTATAGTCTTAGCTTTTTAAATTCGGTGTCATCCTAATTTTTATATAAAACTTTTTTGTGCCTTAATTGATTACGATTCGTTCATAAATAGAACTGTTTTTTTCGGGTACAGTGTATAAAAATGTATCATATAAAATATAAATAGTCTAGCATTTTTTTTTTGGTTTTTTTCGCTTGTTTACATTTTTGGCAGTTTTTTGAGGTCGATCTGGTATTTTTTAAAAAGTTGCTGGCAACACTGCTACAGAGAAAATATTTTTTAGTACATTTTAAAAGAAGCCATTTGGCAGCTTATACTATAAAAACTTTCTACGTTTTAATATAATACCAATATCTCAGTAATAATTAATTTCGCAGTCATTAAAATTATTTTCAGCTTATAAAGTAAACGCATTAAATGGTAAGTGAAGAAACTTTCATTTCAACTTCAATTTGAGTACCTTTCTATTTATAGGCTCGATATTTTAAAGAAGAAGATATTGACGGTAAGCATATTTAATTTACGCGATATTGTACTCATCAATGTTTCTTTAGAGTTTCGGGAGTGCTTTTATTTATTTGCACGTTCGGGTCAAATAACCAACTTGGACGAACTCACTGTCATTATGCGTTCTTTAGGATTATCACCTACCATACAGGAACTTATTTCATATTTAAAGAAAAAGAATGGTAAAATGAGCTTCGCCGATTTTCTTGATATTATGCACCAGCATTCGAAAGTGGAAGATCTGCCAAACGAAGTCATTGCCGCATTTAAGGCAGCTGATTCCCAAAATAAGGGCACGATTTCTGCACAACAGCTGCGAAATCTTCTACAAACTTGGGGTGAAGGCTTATCCATACGAGAGGTAAGCCTGTGAAATTAAATTTCAATTTTTTCTTTTAATATTCTACTGGTAATAGGTGGATAATATCTTCCGTGAAGCAAATGTTATCTATGGAAATAATGTCCGCTATGCGGATTTTGTGAAAATCGCTTGCGCTCCAGTTCCAGATTATTATTAGATAAAAATCGAAATCTTATGCTGGCGGCAACTACCCCAAGTTAATAAAAACGACAATTTTGTATTTTATATTTATTTATTCAAACCGATAAAAGGTGTCTTGCTTGTTTTTAGTTAGCAATGGTGACCTCAACTTCTACGCCAGGTTCGATGTTGATAGAAGTGATTTTTTTTACGATTTCTGATGGCGAATGCAAATCAATAATACGCTTGTGGATTCTCATCTAAAAGAATAGAATTATTATTAAGAAGTTCTTTCGTATAAATATATAAAAAATGTCGTAGTCTTAGAGCCAAGATGTTTGTAATTAAGTCAACAAAGTGGACTATGCAAGTACGTTTTATGTGGCACGTCTTTTTGATATGGAGCAGCATGCATAGTGAACGCATTATAGCTTAATATCGAGACTGCCATATGAAAGTATTGAATTTACAATCATTACCTGGAATCGATCCCATGTTTTGGAACCTTCACCACATGGTGTTTTACGTGTAGTAATGCGTAGGGTTTTTGTTGGCATGCGAACTGGACCCTGTTGGAGATAAAATGTGTTATATATGTGTTTAAAATTATAATAAGGTGTTGTTGAAACTATATATTTTCACACTACGCACGATGGGAAAATAATGTCCAGGGTCAACAAAAATTAATTTAGCACTTTACGAGTACTAAGCCAAGCAGTACGTAAACTGTCGAAGCTTCCAGGTAAATGCTTTTTAATTTATGTATTTTTTGATTTACCTTGACACGTAAGTTCTGGTTTCTGGCCCCATTAATCAAATCACGACACACATTTTCTAAGGAACGCACATTTCGGGACGTCAAAGTGATGCGAATACGATGTACGGAAGCTGAGTCGGTGCCATGGGGTTTTTCAATATCCTTGGGTGCTGCAGCCTAGTATGTTCAACAATACATTTACGTTATTTCGAAAAAAATATATATATGCCATGCTCAAAAAATTCGAGTTTTTAACCAATTTTAAAAATAGATATGGAGGCACTTCTTAATGTTAAATTACCATTATTAGCAAATCTGGTCGAGATAATCAAATACAAAATTGAGCAGCGCTGAACCAGTTGGTTTGAAGGTTAGAAGCAAAAGAACTAAGTCAGCGTGGTAAAAATCAGAGCTGCAAATTTCGTTTTTTGAGCGCTATCGACTTTGTACCCGATTCATTAAAAAAATAATCGATTTAAATTGAGAACTAATCGATATTATCAAGTCACTCGATTTTTTGTTGTTGTAATAAGTATGCTATTTCATTTACTTTTGATAACATATAGTACATAATAGCTAATATAATTAATGTATTTAATGAATTACACTTTTAAAACATTTTTATTCCCTGTACCCGAAGGGAGAGGGTATACTTGAAAGCTGTGCTTGTATGTAACACCCACAAGGAGACGTCGGAGACCCCCAAAAGTTACCCACAATATGATCAGGGTGACTAGAGAAATCGATATGCCATGTCCGTAAGGGCAAATTAATTTTTTTATGTTGATCCAACCCCCCGTCCCCACAGGGGAGCCATTAGTTAATATTTGAATAATCATAAATATTTTAAAGACTAAAAGAGCTAGGATAACCAAATTTGGGCCATATACTGTCCTATTGAAAAGGAAAAATTGGCAGGAAAACTGATCTCATCCTGTCCACAAATTTCCACACACTCAACTGGAGGTTGGATTGCGAGCGAAGCGAGCAATCAGTGGGCGAAGTCCCCTAGTTAATAATGTGTTTTTTAAATGTATATTAAAATATCACCGCAAAAGCCTTCCACATTGAATTTTGTATATACAAAATAATATAGCATATTTATGTAACAATTATTGTATAAGTTAGCAACATAAATATTCAAAATTATAAAAGCTCGAATGTGGGAAGCGATCGATTTGCGAACTCAGCGTCTGACCCATTTCCTGCACACTCCGAGTGCACCTGCAAAATTGGAATATAACATCCAGCAATAAAAAGTGCAAGCGTTTCCAAAAATATTGCACAACGTCAACTAGAGCAACGACCTGTGGGAACACAGCCAACGTGTCTGCCAAAACTCACAGCTTATTTAGGGAACATAATTATTGTTAAACTTCAGTCTCAAATAATCTTTCGAATAAAGCGGTTCAAAACAATAAATTGTCTTTTTATTTTTTTACCTTCGCTAATTTAAAAGAATTTAACTGGCGCCCGAGTAGGGACCTGACGCGTTACGATAGTGCAAAAAGTTATCTAAGTGTTCGCGTCGACGGTTCTAATTATATCGCAGTGAAAAAAATTTTTGTATACGACGAATCCTGATAGGACAAAACCGATCCTAAGGGACAGTATACAAATTTTCTACTACCAAATCCGACAGGACAAAACCAATCCTAAGGTGTTGAAGAGACTCACGGCGCAGCTGTTCAACAGGGAGTACACTGCAAGGCAAACTAACACAAACCGTGTGTTGCCCATCGGTGGACCGCAAGCTCTGTAAGATCCGTTCGCAGAGCACTTCCGGAGGAGTATGGATAGCGAAGCCCCAGTAGGAGAACCAAAAAGGAGCAACTTCGTCCCATCGCGGGAGGTGGCCACATCATTTTTAATGTAAGCTAAAATTCCATTTTTAATACAAAAACTAACCAAGTAGAAGAAAAAAAAAATTTGTTTAATGAAAGAAGAGAATATTTAAAAAAATCAAGAACAAGAAAAGAGAAAATTTTAAAAAGAAAGAAAGAAAATTTTATAATTTATAAGTAATAGTGAAATTGTGTAAAACGATAAATTAAATAAAAGATCACCAAGGTGATATAAAATACTCCAATCTTGCGATTCCCAAGGGACCCTCCAAGGTAGAAGGAGAATACCAGACACTGGTAATAAATCAAAAGAAAACTTAAAAATTAAATTGAAAAAAAAAATTTTTTTTTGAAATTGGAGAAAAAGAAATAATAAATAAAAGTAAAAGAAAACTTTAACAGAAAATTTGCCATAGAGAATAAAAAAAAATTCACAAAAAAAAAAAAAAAATTTTTTTTTAATAAAGAATAAAAGTTAAATTCTAAACTAACCTACATTTAAGAAATTCTTATATTCGGGAAACTTTTTATACACAAATATAACACACACAAACAACAATACACAAAAACACAAATATTTTGTAAACATTTTAACTGAACCCCATAATTTCTTCGAGGATAAAATTTTAAAACTGTCATATCTGAAATTTGACTGTCTGTCCGGTTTATGGCGAACAACAACAATTTAGCTAGACCACATATATTGAACGCAGAAGAAACAGAGGCACAGAATAGACAGGCAGAGTACCAACAGAATAGGAGAATGACGGAACAAAACCAAAACCAAGACGGATTAGCCCAAATGATTAGTGCGATCCTAGCCCAGCACTTACCAGCACTACTAGGGCGACAAAATGTGTCAGAAGATT
This sequence comes from Scaptodrosophila latifasciaeformis, assembly GCA_037075145.1. Classification (NCBI taxonomy): domain Eukaryota; kingdom Metazoa; phylum Arthropoda; class Insecta; order Diptera; family Drosophilidae; genus Scaptodrosophila; species Scaptodrosophila latifasciaeformis. The sequence continues at coordinate 91,657 of JBAMCM010000765.1, read as the reverse complement.
TTTATAATCTGGCAGATCAGGGTATTGCTGTAGAACACGCATCAAAGTTAGGTGACTTGGACAGAGTACCCGATATAGTAAAATCGATTCGGGAGTTCTCAGGCGACCCCGCAGAATTTAGCTCATGGAAGAAAGGTGTAGATCGAATATTAGAAGCGTACAGTGCATATCAGGGTACACCGAAATACTATGGTATTTTACATACCATACGCAATAAAATAATCGGAGCAGCTGATACGGCACTGGAATCGTATAACACACCTCTCAATTGGGTAGCTATTTCCAAATGTTTGACTCTGCATTAAGCAGACAAAAGGGACATCAATACTTTAGAATATCAGATGACGATGTTGGTCCAACGGAGAAACCAATCTGTGGAAGAATTCCATCAGACGGTTTATAAACATCTGTCTCTTATTCTGAATAAAATAGGTTGCATGGGACTAGGTAGAGAAGCGAAGCAACTGATGACCAAAATGTATCGCGATAAAGCGCTTGATACTTTTGTGCGTGGCTTGCAGGATGACTTATCCCGTTTATTGGGTATCAAGGAACCAGCAGATTTACCGACGGCATTACACTTGTGCTTGAAACTTGAAAACCAAAGTTTCCGGTCGAATCACGCTACAACAAAGGGTCAAGTATCCCATTTTAGAAATCAGCATGCCAAACCAATACCGCAACCTCGTAGTATGCAATTTATTAATAGACAACCACCAACTGTCCCACCAAGAACCCATCAATACCAGTACGCACAATTTGGACAGCAACAACCAACTACATCCCAAAGACAATATTTCCCCAATTACGGGCATCAACCGATACCAGCACCACGACAAATATATCCCGATAGACAGTTTCAACCACGACCATTCCCACCACCCCGGCCAATGGCCCCAAAACCGCTGCCACGACCAGAACCTATGGAAGTGGATTCCAGCGTACAGACGAAAATGGTAAATTATATGAACAGACCCAGATTCGATGCAAAGTTAGGAGCCGGCAAAAGACCAACAGGTCCCATGCCAGAAAGTTTTAAACGGCAAAGAAATTTCAATATACAATCTCCCGATGAAGACATCGAAACTGGATACGCCCAGAATCATGCCACAATGACAGAATATGAACAGACAATAGCAAATTACGAGGCCCAAAAAGGGCAAGAACAAGACGAAGAACTGGACAGCTATGTGGAACAAATCGACGAAAATGTCGCAGATAATTTGTGCGAATACTTTGATAATTCTGCATTGCATTTTTTAGATTAAAACATTCCTCACTTCCGTATCTTATCTGTAAGCTGAGGAATGGGCAAACTTTAAAAATTTTAATAGACACAGGTTACAATAGAAACTATATCCAACCAAAATTCGTAGACAACCCAATACCCAATAGGAAACCGTTCAAAGCTGTATCAGTAGGAGGAAGCACTTTAATAACTCATCATAAAATCGCAAACCTTTTTAACATTAAAGACGTCGAAATCAAATTCTTCCTATTACCAACACTGAAATCCTTCGATGCCATCCTAGGCAATGACAGCCTAAAGGAACTAGGCGCTGAAATTAAGATCAGCGAGAATATTATGATTGTCAAAAACTTCCTAAAAATCCCAATTAAAGAGAAAAAGTTTGAAGAGGTAAATACAATTATACCGAGAATAGACCATTTTTCCGATATGCAAAAACTCAAGCTAAACAAGCTGCTGAGAGCATTCCCCAATCTCTTTGCTGATCCGAACAAAAAACTGACCTACACAACAAACGTGAAGGCAACGATCAGAACCACGTCCGACACACCAATCTACTCCAAATTTTATCAGTATCCAATGACACTGAAAGACGAGGTAAACAAAAAGATAAAAGAACTTTTAAAAGACGGAATAATCCGTAAATCCCGTTCACCTTACAATTCACCTGTGTGGATTGTGCCAAAGAAAGCAGATGCTTCTGGGGAAAAGAAATACAGAATGGTAATAGACTACAGGAAACTAAATAGGGTGACAATCGCAGACAAATATCCCATCCCAGAAATAAATGAAGTACTTAACCAGTTAGGAGATAATAAAGTATTCTCTGTCCTAGACCTCAAAAGTGGATTTCATCAAATCCCACTGAAACCTTCAGACATAGAAAAGACCGCCTTTTCCGTGAACAACGGAAAATACGAGTTTACACGACTCCCCTTTGGTCTGAAGAATGCGCCTGCAATATTTCAAAGAGGGTTAGATGACATACTTCGTGATCATATTGGAAAAAATCTTTCGAACTCTGCAAAACGCCAATATTAAATGTCAATTGGACAAGTGCGAGTTCATGAAAAACAAAGTCGAATTTCTCGGTTTCGTCGTCTCCGACCAAGGAATCGAAACAAATCCAAGTAAGGTAGAAGCCATAGCAAACTATCCCTGTCCCAAAACACTAAGGGATTTAAGATCCTTCCTAGGATTATCTGGCTACTACAGAAGATTTATAGAGAATTATGCCAAGCTGGCTAAGCCCCTCACCGCCCTTCTAAGGGGGGAATATGGACACGTGTCCAAAAGAATGTCAGCAAAAAAAGCAATTCATCTCGATAAACAAGCTCTAGAGGGCTTCAGAAAATTGAAAAGTAGCCTCATATCAAAGGATATAATTCTCCGATATCCAGACTTTCAAAAAGAATTTCATCTAACCACAGACGCGTCAAACTTCGCAATAGGAGCAGTCCTATCGCAAAACAACCAGCCAATTTCGTTTCTTTCAAGAACACTCTCCAAGGCTGAGGAAAACTTTGCAGCTAACGAGAAAGAGATGCTAGCCATAATCTGGGCATTAAAAACGCTTAAAAATTACATATACGGTAAAGCCAAGGTAAAGATCTTCACAGACCACCAACCCCTAACACACTCTTTGAGTAGCTGGAACGGTAATGCCAGAATCAAAAGGTGGAAGGCTTATCTGGAGGAGTACGATTACGAGATATTTTATAAACCAGGCAAGGAAAATATAGTGGCAGACGCCCTATCTAGAATAGAGACAGTCCAAATTAATTCAATAGCCCCAACTCAACACAGTGCGGAAAGTTCTAGCCACGGGTTGATATATAGCGTAGAAGCTCCCATAAACGCATTTAAAAACCAAATATTGCTCTTGAAATCAGATAAAGCAGAATACAAGTTTAGCATACCATTTCTCACATACCACAGACACACAATAAGCCGACCAGAATACACTTCAGACGAACTTCTAGACGACTTGAAAAAACGACTCAACCCCTCTGTAATTAATGGTATTTATACTTCAGAGGATGTAATGGGGAAAATACAAGAATTGTATTCAAATCATTTCAAAAATATCAAATGCCGTTTTACGCAAATCAGGGTTGAAGACTTGACTAACGAGACACAGCAAGAAGAGGAAATCCTCAAAGTACACAACAGGGTTCATCGCAGTGTAGCAGAAAATAAAATCCAACTCTCGGAAAAATTCTATTTCCCTAAAATGAAGCAGAAGATAGATTCCTTGATTAGACAGTGCACGATCTGTAAGGAAGCCAAATACGATAGGCACCCTCCTAACCCAGAACTCAAAAAGACCCCCATACCAGAATATCCCGGTCATACCCTACATATTGACATTTACTCCACGGAGAAACACCTAGTACTCACGGCAATAGATAAATTTTCAAAACTAGCTCAAGGTCGAATCATAGAATCAAAAGCCATAGAAGATATTAGAGATCCCTTAAAAGACATCATTTTTTATTTTGGAGTCCCGAAGTTCATTGTAATGGACAACGAGAAGTCCCTTAACTCCCAATCAATAAAATTCATGCTTAAAGATCAATTAGGAATAGAAATTTTTACCGCTCCACCATATAAAAGCACAGTCAACGGCCAGATAGAAAGATTCCATTCTACCCTTTCGGAAATAATGAGGTGTTTGAAAAAGGAAAACAAACATAGGGATTTCAAAGAACTATTGGACAGGGCAATTTATGAGTATAACTATTCTTTCCATTCCGTAACGAAGAAACGACCGTTAGAGGTATTTTTTGGCAGGACAGTTACACGAACCCGGAACAATACGAACAATGTAGAAAAGACAATATTGACAGACTAAGGGAAAAACAGATGAAGGACTTAGAGAACCATAATAAAAAGAAAAAAAGATAAGACAGTATCAGACAGGACAGGTAATATTTGTGAAGGTAAACAACCGATTAGGATCAAAACTTTCCTCTAAGTTCAAAAAAGAGATAGTCAAAGAGGACAAGAATACGACTATCCTAACGGAATCAGGAAAGACAATACATAAGAGTAACATACGATCTTGACTCTTACAGAATACTATTATGGACTGTGACCAGCACGACTGCGACCTTGGAGATCACGAACTACACGGACGCACAGATACTAACTATACATAGAGGAATCGGTAAACTACAAACGGCGACGACAAGACTAATACACGTGATTGACTTAGTACAAATTAAAACCACTTTAGACTTAATAAACAGCCACATAGAAGAAACCTTGAAACATAGCCCATTATATGCCACACTCATACACGAAGTAAACACTACTAAATACATTCTCGACACAATCACTGAATTTCCTAGGAGGAATAGGCGCTCTATGAATTGGATAGGGTCAGGGTGGAAATACATAGCGGGTAGTCCTGACCACGATGATTTAGTAATGCTACAGAACAACCTAAACAATCTAATAGACAATAATAATAAACAGGTAATCATCAACGACGAAATAAAACAAAGAATAGCAAAAAGCAGCTCTATAAGTGACGAAGTAGGTGTTAGCTTAGGCAACGAAATTAGATTACTCAAAGAAGAAATAGTAAATGTCAAATACGCTATTCAATGGGCCATGCTTAACATTGTAAACACATTATTACTAAATAAAAACGAGTTGACTGAGATAGAAGGGATATTTAGAAAAGGCAAGTTGCCACAGCTCTCTATCGAAGAAATCATGGAATTCTCAGATATTTCAATAGCACACAACAAAACTACACTTCTATACATAATTAAAATTCCGAATATAGAAGAAACTGAATTTCAAAACATGATTGTAAAACCCATAGTGAATAATAAAAGCATTGTACACTTAGAAACAAATGAAATATTCTTACACTTAAGCGAGATATATGGCATACCAGAAAATTGTAAAACCATTCTAAATATAAAGCTATGTAATAAGAAAAGAATTGTTAACATAAGTAATTCCGATTGTATTCCAAAATTAATTAAGAAAGAAAAAGCGCTGTGCAGTTTTAGCAATGCAGACCACATACAAGCAATTGAAGAAATCAGCAACGGGCTCATATTACTGAACAATTACAAAGGCAGTCTTATTTGGAACGGCACTAACCAACAGATGGAAGGTACCTACCTAGTACACCTCTCAAATGACTCGGCACGCATAAACGGCAGACTATTTGACAACTTGGAATCAATCATTATGAAGCCAGAGGTACTCGCCATAGAAGCCAGTCCCGAGGAAACTGAAAGACTACGGATACTCTCTCTCAAAGCGCTGGAAGAATTACACCTAAATAATACAAATCAGCTGCAACACATCGAAACCCAGTCTAAGATCAATAGAGTCAGTATGCTAGCACTTTTCGGCATTGCACTGACTTCCATATGTGGAGCACATTCCTACAGCAGAAGAACGAAAAAGGTGACATTGCAACTTGGACCAACTCTACCAGTAGCAACAAAACCCACAGAACCAACTGCAACAACAAACATCAAGCAGCCAATGAAGTGGGTTGACATTCCATTACCACAGTTCAACAACCTTCCGTATTTTTGAAGTTGCCTTGAGGACAAGCCTAAATTGGAGGGGGAAGAGTTAGCAACATAAATATTCAAAATTATAAAAGCTCGAGTGTGGGAAGCGATCGATTTGCGACCTCAGCGTCTGACCCATTTCCTGCACACGCCGAGTGCACCTGCAAAATTGGAACATAACATCCAGCAATAAAAAGTGCAAGCGTTTCCAAAAATATTGCCCAACGTCAACTAGAGCAACGATCTGCCAAAACTCACAGCTTATTTAGAGAACATAATTATTGTTAAACTTCAGTCTTAAATAATCTTTCGAATAAAGCGGTTCAAAAAAATAAATTGTCTTTTTATTTTTTTACCTTCGCTAATTGAAAAGAAATTAACTTATAATATTAACAAGTCATTATATATTTTTGCCAGAACTAAAACTAAATATTATGTTGAGATTTTAAGATACTATATAAGTTAACAACTGAAAAGAGTATTCGATGTTTTTGATTCTACTAAGTAGCTTCACCTAACAACGTCCAGCAGCGGTAATCGGACACTGCCTTCCGGATTGCTGCATTGCAATGCATGGAATGATGAGTCTTATGATGAGACTTATGCTTTGAAAAATTTAATATGCTCGATAAATAAAACATTACTCCGGCTTTAGCCTTAATAATTTGTCTATTATTAATATAATTACTTAGCCACAAGGCCAGCAATTAGAGGGTATAGTAACTCTCCAACATAATCGTCCTAAGATGACTTATTATAACTGAAGTGCAGCTCCACTGCAAAATTACACTGATACCAGTATACGCCGCTTGACCACACTTCAACCGACCCTGACACTCCTCCTACATCGACGCGGGACAGGAAGAAATTAATTGGCGCCCAACTACATCAAACCAACAATATTAGCTTAACAGATTAGTAAAGTTACAAAACATGTAAGTTTGATAAGTGAATAACGGCATACCCTCGAAAGTTTTTAGTGAACAAATTTTGCATACCTTTTGTGAGTTATTTTCCATTTCATACATTCGCAAAAGATAAATTTTATTGATACCCCAAGTTACCTTATGTTTCTACGGCTCCGAAATTTTTTTTTTATTAAAAGCAATAGAATTTTTTTTTGTGAAAACCTTATTTGAATAAAAATTGTCAACTTTCATTCTATTTTTCGCTCAACGTAATTTTGTTGTCTCGCAAAAGCCGATCAATTGTGCTAGTCAAAAATATATTTGTGTAGTGCCAACCATTAGTCAACTAGTTGGGCAAGTGGATATAGAGATATTAAAGTCATATGCGATAATGACGACGGGTGGGATTTAGAAATACAAGGCTTTCGCCCTACGACAGATAGCACTACAGACATGGACGCTGCCTAGCTTCAGGCAATTATATTTGGGGTCGTTAGCCAAGCCTTAGACCAGCAAGAAGCTAGGTCGACAAAGGCATTCCAAACACAACTTAATGAGATTAAACAACAGATGCAAAGCTTGTGTGTGGAAGCACCACAAGTGGAAGCTTACCCAAAAATAACTGTAGACCCAAACATACGAAGTCAAGCTTGACATCGTAAAGACAATGCCGGAGTTTATGGGAAACCAAGGTGACTATGTGTCGTGGCGACAGTCAGCCGTAGACGCATATGAAATCTTCGAACCATGCGTATTACCAAGCCGTTTCTATTATCAGGAATAAGATAGCACAGTCTTGAATTTCGATGCCATCATTGATCGATTAGACTGCACTTACGCGGACAAAACCTCGCTGCGTGTCCTTCGGCGGGGACTTGAGACAGTCATGCAAGGAGAACTTAGCCTTATGCAGTACTATGACGAAAAACGGTTGACACTACTAACAAATATGATCATGACACACGAACCAGACAGGGCTATTCTATTCAATACTGAGGTTTGAAATGAAGGCCTCCATTCGTTCATTGCAGGTCTCAGAAATCCATGGAGAGCCATAGTGGTGCCAGCTCAACCCAAGGATTTGCCTTCAGCTTTAGCTTTAGCTAGGGAATCCGAAGCAGCCGTAGAACACTCTACCTTTGTTGCCATACATGCAAAGGCTTTGGAAGATGGGGCACTCACCTATGAGCAGTGAAGAAATCAAGGCCGCTCACAGGAGCCACCGGGAAAAAATAGCAGAGCCAAATATGGCCAGGGCACAAACCCTCATTTCTATAAAAAAACAAATTAGGCCCCAACAGAGTAGTTCGGCCCATAACACAAAAAACTACCATAATCAGTTACCTGAGCCTATGGAGTTAGGCTCCACTATGACACAGTTTAGACAACCGTCCGCCTTCGGAAGCGGCCAACCCGCAAATACAAGAGCGGGAGTATTCGAGTATAAAGGACCCGGTTCCACACGCATGACAGGTCAAAGGCGTCAGAGAGTGCAAAATACCATGCACCGGGCTGACGATAAGAATGACAGTGAATATGAAAGCGCGGCCGTAGCGGCCGTTGCCGAATTAGGCAATGAATCTGACGGTAGTGATCAGGTAAATTTTTTAGCGAGCGCTCCCGAATGCCGTTCATTGAACGCCAGTTGCACGGGAGGCAACTAAAAGTTCTAATCGACCCAGGGGCGGCGAAAAACTACATCAAGCCCGTAAAGAAACTTAACCCAATTTGGGTTGTAGACAAAAAAGGCCATGATGATCAGGGGAATAAGAATAAGCGTTTGGTTTGCCTTTAGGAAACTAAACGAAAAAATCATCGCTGACAAGTACCCAACGCCAAATATTTCCATGATACTGGCAAATTTAGGTAGAGCCAAATACTTTACAACGCTAGATTTAAAGTCCGAGAAGACCTCTTTCTCGGTAAATGGCAAAAAGTATGAATTTTGTCGATTACCGTTCGGTTTGAAGAATAAGGGAAGCATCTTCCAAAAAGCGATCGACGACGTCGTACGAGAACAAATTGGCATATCGTGCTACGTTTATGTAGATGACGTCATTATTTTTTCTGAAAATGAAAAAGACCATGTTAGGCACATTGATTGGGTTTTAAAATGCCTATGTGATGCCAACATGAAGGTGTCCAACGAAAAAAATGTTTCAAGCAAAGTGTTGAGTATCTGGGTTTTATTGTAACCAATGGCGGTGCAAAAACCGACCCAGAAAAAGTAAAAGTCATAAAAGAATACCCAGGACCGACAAATCTGTATGAGCTTAGGTCATTTTTAGGTCTAGCCAGTTACTATCGATGTTTCGTTAAGGATTTTACGGGAATCGCGAGGCCTTTGACAAGCTTGCTGAAAGGAGAAAATGGCTCTATAATTACTTAGCCACAAGGCCAGCAATTAGAGGGTATAGTAACTCTCCAACATAATCGTCCTAAGATGACTTATTATAACTGAAGTGCAGCTCCACTGCAAAATTACACTGATACCAGTATACGCCGCTTGACCACACTTCAACCGACCCTGACACTCCTCCTACATCGACGCGGGACAGGAAGAAATTAATTGGCGCCCAACTACATCAAACCAACAATATTAGCTTAACAGATTAGTAAAGTTACAAAACATGTAAGTTTGATAAGTGAATAACGGCATACCCTCGAAAGTTTTTAGTGAACAAATTTTGCATACCTTTTGTGAGTTATTTTCCATTTCATACATTCGCAAAAGATAAATTTTATTGATACCCCAAGTTACCTTATGTTTCTACGGCTCCGAAATTTTTTTTTTATTAAAAGCAATAGAATTTTTTTTTGTGAAAACCTTATTTGAATAAAAATTGTCAACTTTCATTCTATTTTTCGCTCAACGTAATTTTGTTGTCTCGCAAAAGCCGATCAATTGTGCTAGTCAAAAATATATTTGTGTAGTGCCAACCATTAGTCAACTAGTTGGGCAAGTGGATATAGAGATATTAAAGTCATATGCGATAATGACGACGGGTGGGAAATGGTAAATGGCGGAAAGTATGAATTTTGTCGATTACCGTTCGGTTTGAAGAATAAGGGAAGCATCTTCCAAAAAGCGATCGACGACGTCGTACGAGAACAAATTGGCATATCGTGCTACGTTTATGTAGATGACGTCATTATTTTTTCTGAAAATGAAAAAGACCATGTTAGGCACATTGATTGGGTTTTAAAATGCCTATGTGATGCCAACATGAAGGTGTCCAACGAAAAAAATGTTTCAAGCTAAGTGTTGAGTATCTGGGTTTTATTGTAACCAATGGCGGTGCAAAAACCGACCCAGAAAAAGTAAAAGTCATAAAAGAATACCCAGGACCGACAAATCTGTATGAGCTTAGGTCATTTTTAGGTCTAGCCAGTTACTATCGATGTTTCGTTAAGGATTTTACAGGAATCGCGAGGCCTTTGACAAGCTTGCTGAAAGGAGAAAATGGCTCTATCAGCAAGCACATGTCTACGAAAACTCCTGTTGAATTCGGTGACTTGCAGAGAGATGCTTTCGAGAGGCTGAGAAATGTAATTCTCAGATACCCTGATTTCAGGAACCCATTCGATCTGACAACGGATACTTTCGCGAATGGTATTGGCGCGTTTCTATCGCAAGAAAATAGACCTAATAAAATTATCTCTAGGACCCTCAAAAAAAGCGAGTCACACTATGCCCCGAATGAAAGAGAGGTTTTGGCCATAGTGTGGGCTTTAGGCAAGTTAGAGGATTATCTGTACGGCTCTCGCGATATCAACATTTATCAACACGGTCGAAATGACAGATCAACCAAACTGCTTCAGAAATCAAATCTTTATAGATAATTGCTCATTTCCCGGCTACACAATGGACGTAGCCAAAAGAAACGAACAGTTAGAAATGATCACGGCAGAACACAATCGTGCACACAGAGCGGTTCCAGAAAATACCAAGCAAGTCCTCCGCGATTATTAGTTCCCCAAAAGAAGTAGTTGCAAATTGCAGAGTATGCACCAAAGCCAAATATGACAGGGTCCCAAAGAAGCAAGACCTCGGGGAAACACCCATACCAAGTTACACCGGCGAAATGTTGAACATTGACATTTTCTCAACCGATAGGAAGCAATTCCTAACATATGGACATCCACGGTTCTTGCTTCAACTCGTAAACTTGTTCCCTAAAATCAGAACGATATACTGCGACGATGAGGCCGCCTTCAACTAGACAAACATATCAGCGATACTGTAGAACTATTCTTGAGGGCGATGGTAGAATATAGCAGGACCTACACTCGGTCACTCATGAGAAACCGGTCGAGATTCTTCACACGGGATCCGATGTTCGTTGCCTAGACATTAGAGAAAGGTTGATAAAGGCCCAGAAAACAACATCGACAGATGTAACCCAGATAGGCGAAACCGTGTTTTTGAGGTTGGAGAAGAGGTATTCGTCAATAAAAGGTTAGGAAACAAGCAAACCCCATTATGCATGGAACAAAAACTGCAGGCAGACCTGGGAACGTCTGTTCTTATTAAAGGGAGGGTGGTCCATAAGGACAACCTCAAATAGGCCTCCCAACTTATAATTCTCCAGCAAACCATAGTTTTAAATGGTAAGCCAGATCTAAGTAAAAACACCATGGTCTCTTTCTACGTTTGGATTGCAGGTTCGCCCTCACAACGCTCATCACCCTAGCAGTGGCAAATGCACGGATTGCCGACTTTTCTCACGCCAACTAATTTCCGGTCGTGGCCGAGGACGTGCTTGTCTATGAACAACGTGATTGCTTGAAGCACTCGAGCAACCTTTTCTGAATTCAACAGTATGGTAGATGAGACAGAAAAATTGTCCGAGTACTTTCCGCAGTCAGTCAGATGATACGAATCATCAGAGCCTTGTTGTCCGTCCTTAATATACACCACAGAATTGTGAGAAGCTTAGATTTCTTGGGGACAGCCCTTAAAGTGGTTGCGGGAACTCCTCAGATTTTTTAAAAATTAGGATGACAGAAGCTCAGCTAGTGACAACAGAAATACAAAATTTAATTTTCACTGCAACATTGGCAAAATCTAACATAGTAAAGCCCACAATCCTTGATCATGCCGATCTGAAATCACTTATTGAACAAGACACTCCAAAAGTTGGTTTATTAGATGCCGCTATAATTAGGGTTCATCAGTCCGATGACATAATTCATATTGTAACGAAAACAGCTGATCACGCGAACCATACAAGGGGGGCCATGTAACGAAAACAGCTGATCGCGCTCCAACCCTGGGTTAAAAGTGACAGCCGTCACTTACCGGCGTTGTGCAGAAAAAGAACGGCTTGGGGGTCTTTTCCTTGTCATTAATTAATTCCGGTAGAGAGATTTGGCATGTGCAAGCAGCGAAAAGAAGCGTGACTGAATAAATTAAAATCAACTTGCATCGGTGTTCTGTGCTTTCTTTTTGTTCGATCCTGGCTATAAACACGTCACCGGGCGCGCTCAGAAGGCACTCCCCCACAACTAAACATCCGCTCGGCCACCAGTGGCGAAAGTCTCTCAAAGGAGGCACCACTTTCGTTACATTGGTGTCAGATGTGGGGTCTACAAGTGGATTCCTAAAAATTCCACCTACAATGCCTAAAAGAGCTGCTCGTCGACGCAGAGATATGCCTCTGGACGACATCGAGAAGAAAATGGATGCTCTAGACTCGCAGATGCAACTGAAAATGGATGCCATGGATCGTTCTTTCAATAAACGATTTGATCAGTTGTGGTCATCTTTAGAACGAACATTACTGTCTAGTATGGATCGCTCCGCGGTACCAACCGAAGTTATCACCGATCTACGGGCGACCACGACATATAGCACGCCACGTGGTGTCAGCACCAATGAACCTCAGCTGACCGCACCGCCAAAAGTTATGCCCTCTAACCGATTCTTCCGTGAATCAATACCGGAAGGACGTATACTGGTGAGAGAGACCTGCGGCGACACCACCTACTTATCCGTACCCCGGAATTCTTGTGACACTACTGACACAGAGCTGCCCCCATTGTATGACGGCAGCACACCATGGGGCGAATTTCAACCTTTACTGGACGACATGGCCGAGGAGTATAACTGGTCCGAGCGAAAAAAATGCCGGAAGTTGTGTATAAGCCTGCTTGGAAGAGCCCAGCGGTTTTACACAATCTTGCCACAGGCTACCTTAAGCTCTTATGAGGCACTTACGACCGCCATGCGTAACCATTTCTCTGTGAGTACGCAAACCGGCTATCATCTGTTCCATAATCGCGTACAGGGACCGAAGGAGACCCTGAGTGACTTTGCATGTGATTTGGATCGTCTGGGCCGATTAGTTTTCGGCGAATTGCCTTCAGCTACCTATAATCACATATTGGTCCAGCGTTTCATCGATGGCATACGGGAGACTAACTATCAGATCCCCATTCTCTCTAGCAATCCAGCTACTCTCGGCGATGCCCTCGAAATGGCCACACGAATTGAAGCTCAATCCAGACGTCGTCCAGGTGGGACTGTTTTGAACGTAACCACTCAGCACACCACAAACGTTACTTCACCCAGAAGAAGTAGACATCGCAAATCAACAAGCGGACCGCTATTTGCTTCGCCCGCACCACACCCGGAAAACTAAACTCCGCCAGTTTCTCGGGGCGGAAGCTGGCAGATAACCCAGAAAGCCCCCGAAAGCGCGTGCTCCCCGAGCCTTTTCCTTCACATTCGAAGACTGGCCAGACTCATAAGCCAGTCAGGAGGTCGGGTAGAGCAGCCACAATGTCGTCGAGATCAACTAAAGGCCCGAATATTTTCCCTGCCGTATCAGAGCCCCTACGGGTGAATCCGGCGCCGTCCGATAAGCCACCCCCAGGAATTGGTGTCCCCTCTCCACAGCTTGAAGCCATCCAGGTGTCGTCGTTTGATGAGCCGTCCCCGAAAGGAAGTGCCGATATGCTGCCCAGCCGGAAAATCCACGTGCGCCCACCAGGTGGCGATAAAAACGCCACATGGTCGACCCCAGACCCAGACAGACAACGGAATATAAAATCCTTGTCACTGGAGACGTCACCGCCAGGAAGCTGTCCTCCCTCTCCAAAGGTAGAGGTCACCCGGGTACCCACGTCTACCGATCTATCGCCTATTCGTAAAAACGACCTGCGCGACCCCAGGGTCATCACATCTCCGACATCAACTCCGGTCGAATACCTCGCTGCAAATGTGCCGCCAACCATAGGGCCCAACTCCAATACTTCCCAGTCCCCGTTACAGGAGAAATCGACGTTGGCCCTGCTGTTTGATGAATCGCCATTAGCCGAGCGCGCCCCGGAAATACCGTTTGTTAAGAAACGGGATACTAATCCCTCGCCGAATCAACACGTTGCTGATGACGGCAAGGAGAAGCACTTCGCCCACCGCGGGATTAAGACGTCACCAGCAAAAGCTACGTACACTATTTCCGCACTAGGTGGTCAGAGTTTACACTGTTTTGTTTTTTTTTACAGGGACAACTACTTCGCATCGTGGTTGACACAGGCGCATCCGTCTCATTACTAAATAGACGTCAGATTAAAAGCCGATTGCCCACCACGCCCTGTACGGTGTCTCTTCTTGGTCCCGACTCCCACCCAATCCTGTGCACAGCTAAGGCCACAGTGAAATTGAAGATCGCGAATCAATTTCTTAAGCATGAGTTCCTGCTTACCGATAACAGCACTCCCAGTTTGTTGGGCCTGGATTTTCTACAACTACATCGTGCCCACGTGAACTTAGAAAGTTGGCGCTTAGAGTTTCCTTTTGGATACACACCCCTGTACGCCCCGGAAATGGTTCAGCCGAATTTGCTGTACACCCTAGAGCCCGTCACCGTGCCGGCATACACTGATACGCATTTCCAGGTTGACTGTACTGCACAGGAAGCCACGCCGATAGCTCTTTTAGAGCGAGGAGTCCACTCTCAACTACCGGACGACATGGTTCTTGGCAGCTCTCTTGTGGATACTTCGACTAGCACCATCACTTTGAGAGTGCTCAACCTAAGCTCGGCGGAACGTCGTTTGTCATCTCACACGATCTTGGGAGAAGTAGAGACGGTGAAACTCATCCCTGACCAACGGGAAATCAGAAGTTTGAAGAAACCGGTCGCCAACAGCGAACCAGCTTATCTTCCAGAGGCACCAGTCGAGGTTCAACTGCCATTGCAGCACCTCCTGGCAGACTTCAGCCATGTGTTTGCTGAAAACGATGATGACTCCGGACGCACCGACGTGACGCGCCACATCATCGACAACGACTCGGCGAGCCCTATCAAGCAACGGCCTCGCCGAGTTCCGCTCTCTCGAAAGAACGAGGTCGAGAAATTGGTGTTAGACATGCTATCCCGAAATGTGATTCGCCCGTCCTGCAGCCCATGGGCCTCACCCGTCGTATTGGTTAGGAAGAAAGATGGCACCACGAGATTTTGCGTGGACTACAGAAAGCTAAACAGTATTACCGTGAAGGACTCCTACCCACTTCCGAAAATGGATGACATCCTTACAACGCTATACGGATCCCGATGGTTCTCCACTATGGATCTTCAAAGCGGATACTGGCAGGTGGAAATGGATGAAGCTTCTCGCCCAAAGACTGCCTTTACTTGCAACGCAGGCCTTTATGAATTTAACGTCATGCCTTTCGGCCTCACTAACGCACCAGCAACTTTTGAGCGTCTGATGGATGGACTGTTTAGCGGTGTCGCTTGGAAATCAACTTTGGTCTATTTAGATGACATAATTGTGCACTCTCGCACGGCCGAAGAGCATCTGACACATTTGAAGGAGGTTTTTGAACGATTATCGAGCGTAGGACTAAAATTGAGTCCAAAGAAATGCCACTTTTTCCGCTTGGAAGTCAAATACCTAGGACACATTGTCAGCCACAACGCCCTGCGAGCCTGTCCATTGCACGAGTTGACTGAAGCCCGTCGAAAGTTTGAATGGTCTACTTCGGCTCAAACTGCGTTCGACTCTCTGAAAAGGAAGCTAACTGAAGCACCCATTCTTGGATTTCCGGATCCCACAGGTCTCTTCATCCTGGATACCGATGCGTCCAACCATGGGGCAGGTGCTGTTTTGAGTCAGATCCAGGACGGCCATGAGCGCGTATTGGAGTACTACAGTAAAACGTTTAACGCCGCGGAGCGCAACTACTGCGTCACGCGAAGGGAATTGCTAGCAGCCGTACTTGCTACAAAGCATTTCCATCACTATCTGTTTGGAAAGAAATTTCTTCTTCGAACGGATCACGCATCTCTGCGATGGCTTTTCAATTTTAAGGAGCCCGAAGGCCAGCTCGTCCGCTGAATTGAGCGCTTACAGCAATACAACATGGATATCCAGCATCGCAGCGGCCAGCATCACGGAAATGCGGACGGTCTTTCCCGCCGACCTTGTGGCGAATGTCGCCTGTGCGAGAAAGCCGAACAGAATGACCATCAGGATCTGCGAATATTACAGATCCAGATTACCGACTTCAGCCAACAGCAAACGACCGACCCAACTCTGTCTATTGTGAGCACCTGGCTGAAATCGGGCAAACGCCCGCCAAAACCTGCTATCTGGAGCGAAAGCGAAGAAACCAAAGGATATTGGCATCTTTTCGAGAAGCTGTTTCTGGATGAAGGCGTCGTGAAGATCACCACGAAAAATGGCAACCGTAGTGCCGAGAGCCCTGCAAGCTGAGGCGCTCTGATAGGCCCATGACTCTGTGACTGGAGGCCATTTCGGTGTGAAGAAGACTCTGGGAAAACTACGAGCCCGTTATTACTGGATTGGACAAAGCGCAGACGTAGCTTTGTGGTGCGCTCGTTGTTCGAAGTGCGCCGCACGCAAAGGCCCTCATCGCCGCACAGTCGGAAAACTGCAGCCAAGTGCTGTGGGCGCCCCTTTTGAGCGCGTAGCAATTGACATTCTCGGTCCCTTGCCCACAACGTCCCGTGGCAACCGCTATATCGCTGTCATTATGTGCTACTTTACAAAATGGCCCGAGTGTATTGCGATCCCGGATCAAACTGCAGAAACGGTAGCCAGATCTTTGGTTCACGAGGTATTCTCTCGCTTTGGCACTCCTTTTGTACTCCACTCCGACCAAGGCAGGAATTTTGAAGCCGAATTGTTTAAAAGCTGCCTTCAATTACTTGGTGTCGAGAAAACTCGCACCACACCTCTACATCCTCAGTCCGACGGAATGGTAGAGCGTTTTAACCGAACGCTGCTCGACTATCTGGCCAAATTTGTGGAAATCGATCAGAGGGACTGGGACCAGCTGTTGCCCTTAGCCATGTGGGCATATCGCTCTGCTCCACACGAGTCAACTGGATTTTCACCGTCACGTTTACTGCTAGGTAGAGAAGTTCGCCTACCCACTGAACTGATATTCGGGAGACCAACGCCTGTATCGACGAGTTACCCCGATTTTGTGGAGCGACTTCAAGAATAGCTCCGAAATGTTCATGATGTGGCTCGACAGAAATTGCAGGCCGCCGCTCAAGTCAACAAGCAACGTTACGACCTTCGTGCGCACAGCGTGGAATTCGCTGAAAACCAAGAACTCTGTTATACGCCCCCATACGCAAAGTTGGTAGATGCCCTAAACTTCAAACTGACTGGATTGGCACAGCCGTCGTAATTCGTCGCTACTCCGACCTGGTATATGAAGTGCGATTGCCTGGCAAGCGGACCACGAGGACAGTACATGTGAACCGGTTGGCGCCATACCACGGAACAACACCCGCTTTACTCGGCCAGGAGTCACGAGTCTTACAGGGGGGCAATGTAACGAAAACAGCTGATCACGCGAACCATACAAGGGGGGCCATGTAACGAAAACAGCTGATCGCGCTCCAACTTTGGGTTAAAAGTGACAGCCGTCACTTACCGGCGTTGTGCAGAAAAAGAACGGCTTGGGGGTCTTTTCCTTGTCATTAATTAATTCCGGTTGAGAGATTTGGCATGTGCAAGCAGCGAAAAGAAGCGTGACTGAATAAATTAAAATCCACTTGCATCGGTGTTCTGTGCTTTCTTTTTGTTCGATCCTGGCTATAAACGCGTCACCGGGCGCGCTCAGAAGGCACTCCCCCACAACTAAACATCCGCTCGGCCACCAGTGGCGAAAGTCTCTCAAAGGAGGCACCACTTTCGTTACAATATACTAATAGCCTATCCTAGAGTCAAAGTCAGATGCAAGAAGGTCTCCGTCTATCCGGTATCACACGATCAAGTAATCCTACGGCTTGTCGAAGACACGTTGGCGTGAAGAAGACACTTTTGCAGTCACCGAGTGCACGGAAACCACACACAACACCTTGAATATTGTCGGCCATGACCCGGTGCTGAGCATACCCTTGCTACACCGCATGATCCAAGATTTCAAAGACGAGGAGGACGCCGTGGGCTCTCCCAAACTTTGGTTCGTGGCTGGAGTGATCCTGAACGTTGGTGTGATTGGTTCATTCATCCGCATTTTGGCATTAAGGAGAAAACGAGCCTCCGTCGAGATACAGCGAACGATTGACGGGTTTAATATAACCGAGGACGGTCATAAATCTGAGAGGGGGGGGTAGTTAACAACTGAAAAGAGTATTCGATGTATTTGATTCTACTATGTAGCTTCACACAAACAATGCCGACGCGCCCAAAATGAGCTTACCGCTCCGCGCTAAAAACGTATAGCAGCGGTAATCGGACACTGCCTTCCGGATTGGTGCATTACAATGCATGGAATGATGAGTCGGTGTGCCGACCACGACCTTAAGGCGTGATGCATTGAAGCTAGGGTACTTTAGTTCTCTTGATGATCCGATAAATAAAACATTGCTCCGGCTTTAGCCGTAATAATTTGTCTATTATTAATATAATTACTTAGCCACAAGGCCAGCAATTAGAGGGTATAGTAACTCTCCAACATAATCGTCCTAAGATGACTTATTATAACTGAAGTGCAGCTCCACTGCAAAATCACACTGATAGCAGCATACGCCGCTGGACCACACTTCAACCGACCCTGACATGCCTCCTACCTCGACGCGGGACAGAAAGGAATTAATTTATATACAGTAAGTTAAATTATTATCCGTTCGCGGTAGTAAAGAAATAAAAAGTCGACTTTATTTTACTCTTTTCGCAGAAAAAAGAGTATATTCATTTTGCTCTGATGTTTGTAACGCTCAGAACCAAACATCGTAGACCCACAAAAGTTAAATCTAGAATACTTAGAATCACTAGAGGAATCGATATAGCCATGTTCGTCTGTTTCTATACAATTTACTCTCTTAGTTTTAAAGCTATTTTGATGAAACTTGGTATACCTTTTTTACCTAGGCAGCCATTTATCGGAACCGTCCGGATCAGACTACTATATTATATAATTACGTTTTTTATTTATTTTCGAGTCTATTAAATGGACCGTTGTAGAAACTAAGACCAACGCTGTAACCGAAGTTTCGTCAATTAAAAGAAATAACAAATCGGGTTGTTTTGTGATCTTTATTATTCAGTGTTCAGCTTAAGACTAAAAATCAAATACAAAAGAGATTGAGGAGAAGCCTCAGTGTTTTTAGGAATATTCTATTTTAGGAGAGCATTGTTCTTGGGTACTTGAGTTTTGGAGAGAGCAGGCAAAACTGCTTAGGTCAGGCTTTAGGATCAGTTTACAAGAACGGCTAAGTGCCGCTGTCAAAGAATTATAAATACAGTATGAGAGACAATTATTGTTTAGAGTTCTTTGAAATAATTAAATTGGCCGGTTTGGGTGGCGCAAATACGTCACTACTCTCCCCTTAAAGAGAAGCCTATACTTGGGCTGGGATTGATGGATATAGTAGGGGTAATGGAGCTTCTTCCATTCTTATTTGTTGTGGTGTGTTTTGATTTTGATTACTTATTTTGAATTTTGCATACAGCATCATGAATGGGTTAAATGATACAAATCTTAAATATAAGTACAATAAAATAAAATCTACGGATTCTCTTGCCACACATTGTGCTCAAGCTGGAAACCAAGAAGACACAATAGTGGTGCAGCAGTACTTGTGAAGCAAGGGATTGCACACTTTTCCTTGGTAACACCCAATTATCAACACAAGGACTTGGCACTAGTTAAAGTATCCACAAATATAGGTGAGATTAATTTTGGAGCTCTCTACTGCTCGCCTAACAAAAAAATAACACACTTGGACTTTGACATCATGATCTCCACGGTTGGGCGCAAACATTTAATCGGTGGAGATTGGAATGCCAAGCACAGTTTATGGGGTGACCCGAGGATAGACTCCAGGGGCTCTGAGCTCACAAAATCTCTGTCTGCTACCGGGTCTCGAGTTCTGGCCACAGGCTCGCCCACCAGGTATTTTTACCGAGCTAATGACCGCCCAGCCTGCTTACACTTTGCCATTTACCAAGGCATCCAGGACAACCAACTAGCAATCGGAGACAACTGGGACCTAGAATCGGATCATCTTGCCCTTATCATCACGCTGAACACAGCCGCGCTACAGGAACCCCAGATCCCTCGTCTTATCACCAGGAGTAGTAATATACCCCTATTTCAACGTAGAATTGCCAGTAGAATTGACCGCAGAATGTCACTACAATCCTGCCAAGAAATCGATCAAGCCATTGACTTCCTCACCGACATAGTGCACACTGCAGCAGCAGAGGCAACATCACCACCAGCACCTATTCCAGTTAACCCCTCTGGCCTCCCCTTAAGTCGCGAAGCCGTGTCTACTCAATTTAAAAAGACGACTGAGACGCCGATTTAACACCACACAGCACCCATGGGATAAGACTGCCTGGCAAAGAGCAGCTAGGCAGCTAAAAGAAGTCCTGAGAAGGGATAAAACGGATTTCTTCGAGCAAAAGCTTGCTAATATGAACTATACAACTGACAGCAACTACTCCTTATGGAAAGCCACCAAATCTGTAAAAAGGCAGCCACTTCGCCAAATACCCTTAAGGGGAGCAGGTGGGCAATGGTGTATATCCGACACAGAGCATGCGAACACATTTGCGACGCACCTGGAAGCAAGGTTTTAACCGTTTGAGCTGTGTCCTCAAATAGAAGCCGAGGCGACGGTTAGATCCCTGGAGACCCCACTGCAACTAGACCTGCCAATCACACCGATAAGCATAGAAGAGGTCAGCAGCCTTATCAGCACGCTACCCAAATATAAGGCTCCAGGACATGACGGAATTTGTCACACTACCTTGAAGGCTCTTCCAAATAGAGCGGTTCTTTTCATTGTATTGATATTCAATGCAATAATAAGGACCCAGTATTTCCCGACCCAGTGGAAGTTGGCGAGAATATCCATGATTCATAAGCCTGGTAAGCCGGAGGACGACCCTGAGTCGTATTGGCCGATCAGTCTACTGCCTTCCATATCGAAGGTCTGGGAGAGACTGATCGTAGACCGGCTCACACGGCTCTTGCATCACAGTGGTACCATACCAGACCACCAATTTGGATTTCGGAGGGGACACGGCACAATTGAGCAGGTACACAGGGTAGTGAATCACATTCTAGAGGCTTTCGCGAAGAAAGAATACTGCAACGCTGTATTTGTCGACGTGAAGCAGGCCTTCAAGATAAAGGCCATCTTTCCAGCCCCCTATTTCCTGATGATGTGCTCCTATATAAAGGACCGCAAATTCCAGGTCAAAACAAAAACGGCCTTATCCTCCACCCGGAGTATTAGCGCAGGTGTTCCACAGGGAAGCGTTCTGGGCCCATTGCTGTACTCTGTCTTCACCTACGATATCCCGATTGGAGATGCAGGAAACTTCGAGCACCCCTCGAAAGCTTTGATCGCCACATACGCAGATGACTTGTGCGTACTATACGCATCGAGATGCAGAGCCGAAGCTGCCGAGGGGATGCAGTCTTACATCTCCCTTCTCGAAGACTGGGCAAAAAGATGGAATATTTGCCTGAACCCTAACAAGTGTGTAAACGTCTGCTACACCCTGAAGCTTTCGACACCTCCTGCAATTAGACTAAACGGAGAGGAGTTGGCTATGCAGAATGAAGCTAAGTACCTAGGCATCTTACTAGATAGCAAGTTGACCTTCTCCAAGCACATAAGGGACGCAATACTTCGCTGCCGCCTAAAGTCAAGATCCCTGCACTGGATGCTAAATAAAAAAAAGTAAATTAGCCCTTAGGTGCAAAAGGGCAATATATAACAGCATCATCGCACCCATTTAGCGATACGGCATCCAGATCTGGGGGATGGCCGCAGCAACCAATAGGAATCGCATACAGACGTACCAGAATAAAACTCTTAGGCTTATCACTGGCTGCGACTGGTACGTTCGCAACAGCACGCTTCATCACGACTTCAAGGTAGAAACCATTGAGGAACAGATAAATAGGCATTCAAGTCGCTACAACGAAAGTCTGATTGCACACAGTAATCGTCTGGCACGCCCTTTGGCTACCGCAAGGTTGACCAGACGACTAAAGAGGCGCCACTTCTCAGACTTAATTAGATAGTTACAAACAAAAGAAAATATATATACATATATAACAACAACTAGTAATAATACTAGTAATTAAACAAAACAAAATATAAACAAAACATCTGTAAATAACCTATTAATCTTTAAATCTATAGCTAGGCGATTATATAAAAGAAAAAAGAAATATTATATAATAATAAAAAAAAAAAACAATAAAATAAGTGCAATCATGACAATGGTCATTAGTATGTAAAGTGTAATGTTGTTTTCTGAAATCATTTTAACAATGTCATTATGTTTTACAAGTTTTCTTTTTGTTATATTAAGTGGGGTGTATAGTGGTGTCTGGTCTATTTCTGGTTTTAAAAGATTTTCACTTAAAATTATGCCATCGATTTCTATTTTGCATTGGGTTACTCTTATCATTCTGTTTTCTTCTATTTTTATATTATTAACTGGGTTTTGACAATTTTGTTTAAGAATGGTTTGGGTTAGGTTCCAAGTTACAATTGTGTTGGGTTCTATTTATTTTATTATTTCTTTTGTGTGCACTGGCTTAAAATTTCAAATTGGTTTTAAGTGTTTAATAATATTGGTGACACATTCATTGTTTATTTCTTTATTTTCGGCATTGTAAACTTTATTTACTCTTTCAAAGTACGATTGTGTGTCCGTGTAATCTAGCTGATAGCCGTTGGAATCTGGGTAAGAGATTATTTTAATTGTGTTTATTAATGAAAAGTTAATGGGTATGTGGGATATGATTAATAATTGCTTATCATTGTAGTTAATCCAACTGGATGTTTTGATGTTTAAAATGTTCTGGCTCTTCACGTTCTCAAGTTTGTCATAGTTTAGTAATTTGGGGTTAAACAGTCCAAGTCTGGAAAGCTGCATTGCCATTTCCAAATCTTCTACGTATTCTTTGAACTGCATTAGTTCGAATAAAAGACTGTTAATGATGCTGGTGTTATTTTCATAATTCTATATCCTTTGCATTCCGTCATTTATTAATCGTATAGCGTCGTTGAGTTCATGTAGTTTTACTGAGTTATGGGTGTTTGTGTCAAGTTTCTCCTGTATTTCTACTCGATCGTTTTCATCAAGTGTGCCAAACAAATATTTGAAAGCTGAGCCCACAATGTTAATAAGTCCCCGTTTGTTTCTATGTTTCAGGGTTATTCCGGCTAGTTCTTTTTACATTTTATTGTATACAAATTTGATCCGGGTTGGATAGTAATTGGGTTGTAGAATTTGCTCAAAATAGTCAGCCACTATGTCTATTTCAGTTAAATTGATTCTCAGGCAATGATGTTCAAAGGAGGATGGTATCTGGACTGACTTATCGGAAAAAAGGAGATATCCGTGGTTGGTGTCAATATTATTAATTTGAATTTGCTGTCCGTGAACCGCTGTGATCAGCACAAGCAATAATGTTATCAGGTGCCAGGTGCCTGTTAAATTGAAAGTTGATTATTTTACTTTCGTTTTTAGAATTGTGTTTTGTAGTAGTGAGTAATTCTATCTCTATTAGTGATTTTGTAATGGTCAGAGTCTATTTGTTCTACATTTTTGGTTGGTTTAAATGGGTTTTCTAATTTGCCTTTCTGTAGTGGGCCTTTTCTGTATCAACTTCATATTCTGCTCTGTCGTTATTCATTTTGTTTATTTTGTTTTCTTTTTTGTTGGGTGTCTAATATTGGTTGTCCAGCGTAGAGAAATATGTGTGCAGGGGTCAGTGTCCAGTGGCATCGGGTTTGGTCTTGTGATTGTATATGTTAAGTATTGTTTCTATTTTGCTTAATTTGGTTTCGTCATCGTCGGATGTATTGATTTTGCGAATCTTTTCATTAATTGTTTTATGTAGTCTCTCTATGTCCGCCACACCAGTTTTTGTTGTGTTAAGCTGCAATTCAACTTCCTCACTCTCCAGCCATCGCTTTAGGGCCAAACTGGTAAATGCGCCGTCTCTATCTGCCTTTAGTAATCTTGGTTTGCCAAGCTGGTTGAATATGCGCATAAGCGCATTTTTGCATTCTGTCCAGTCTTTTGTTTTTATTTCTTCCAATGTGGCAAATTTTGAATAAATGTCCATGCAGCTAACGTAATGTTTGCCTTCAGATGAATAAATGTCTATCATGAATTTTTCGCGGCAATATTCTGGTTTGGGTGTGGTTTTCATTGGCATGTCTGTGTTACGGTGCTCCGTTTTTGCAAGATTTCAAATATTGCATTCGTTTATTATATTCTGGATAAGCAGCTGGCTATTAGGGAAATAGTAAGTTTATTAGTCTTCTGTATGCCTGGGTGTAGAAGTTTTTCATGAGTAGTCAAGATCAATTCTTCAAATTCTGTGTAAGTGGTTATGTTTTTCAATAAAATCGAGCTGCGTAAGACTTTTGTATATTTGGTGTTTATGGTTTGATTGTGTGCGGCCTGAATGACTTCGAAATCGGCGTCACTCTCAATATACAACACACTCTTCTTACCGCAAAAATGGTCTATCAAATATTGTTCAGCTTTTTCTCTGGTCATGGTCTCGTAAAATATTTGAGTGATGTGTTTTTTAAAATATTTCGTAACTTTGATGTCTGGTCGTCCTTTTGATAATATTACTTGTCTGTTAAATGTATTTATTGGTCTTTCTGTAATAAAGATTAAGTTACTATTGTCCTCCTCTGCACTATGTTGGGTTTCTTCGCTCAAGTATGCTTCCTCAATTTTTATTCTGGACAGAGTGTCCCCTAGCAATTTTCTTTTCCTCTTATATACTTTATGTCAAAATCGAATTCGGATAATTTTACTCTCCATCGAGTGAGTTTTGAATTTGGGTCTTTCATGCGGTACAACCAGCTAAGTGGTTGGTGGTCACTGGATATTTCAAAGTGTCTTCCAAGTAGGTAGTGTCGAAAAAGAGTTCCTTTTCAATTGCACTGTAATTGGATTCGTGTTCATTAAGCGTTCGGCTTATGTAGCTAAGTGGATGTCCCTCTTGTGAGAGTACAGCTCCCAAAGCGACATCGCTTGCGTCTGTTGTCAATGTAAATTTCTTTGTAAAGTCGGGTACTTTAAGAATTGGGTCCTCTGATATTAGATATTTTAATTTTTTGAATGCCGATTTATATTCTGGGTTGGTAGTGTCAATTTTCATGTTCATTTTTAAATATTTCGTCATAGGTTTTGCTATGTCTGCAAAGTTTGGAATGAACTTACGGTAGTATCCCGTCAGTTCTAGAAATGCTTTTATTTCTTTTGGTTTAGTGGGAATGGGATATTTTTGAATAGCTTTAATTTTTTCAGGGTTTGGTTTTATGCCGTCTGGCGTTAAAACGTGTCCCAAAAATGTGGTTTCCTGCTTTAGAAACTCACACTTGTCGAGCTGTAATTTAAGGTTGGCTTTTGCTAGTTTTTTGGAAACTAGTTCGAGCGATTGTAGGTGCTCATCAAGGGATGTCGAGAATACAATTATGTCGTCCAAGTACACGAGACAGTGTTTATTTAAGAGTGGTCGCAAAATATCATTCATGCACCGTTGAAAGGTGGCTGGTGCGTTTTTTAATCCGAATGGCATGCGTAAGTACTCGTAATGACCGTGCTTGGTGGAAAAGGCTGTCTTTGAAACTGCATCTGGATCCATTTCGATTTGGTGGAAACCCTTTGCCAGGTCTATAGTTGTGAAATAATTGCATCTGCCTAGTTTTCCTAAGATTTCGTCCATATTTATGATTGGGTGTCTCCTACTGTGATTTCATTCAATTTTCGGTAGTCTATTACAATTCTGAATTTTTGTTTGCCTGATGCATCTTGTTTCTTTGGGACTACCCAGATGGGGCTATTGTAAGGTGAGTTACTGGTACGTATAATACCCTGATTTAGCATATCTTGTATTTGGCTTTCGACCTCTTGCTCATAAGCCTGTGGGTAACTGTATAATTTGGTATAAATGGGTAGATTGTGCTTGGTGTTAATTTTATGTTTTGTTTGATTAGTAAATGTCATGTATATCATGGTATTGCTGCAGGAGTGCACACAATTTTTGTTTTTCTTCATCATTAAGATGTTCCAATCTGTATAGGTCTGATTTTAGTATGGGTGAATTATTTCTTGGTTGTATGAGCATGGTATCAGGTTCCTTGCTTACATTTTGAAAGTGACTCTGTTCTTGTGCTGTTTTGCCTTCGATTAGTTCGTATTTGTTGTTGTAAAGAGTTACTACTTGATCGTGGTAACTGATTGTTGCTTTTGCTTCTGCCAAAAGTTTTCTTCCTAATAAGAGGTCGTAGTTTTCAGAGAAAGGGTGCAATAAAAATTCTTTTGGTGTTGGGAACAAAATCTTTGAAGGTATGATTATACTCTTGTTAACAATGAGCGGTCCATTGCTGGTTTGAATAAGAATATTAGTATGTCGGAGACGAATCCATGTTGGGTGCGTTAGCAGTGAGTTCTGTTCGTATCTGGGTCGCGCACAAGACTGACTGAATTTTACAAACGCATTGCTTAACTACGCAATTTGTGTTTGCTTCACTTCTTACGAATAATTTGTTCTTTCTTTGTCTTTAACTGTAATTGCCCTACGATCAGACCTCACTCAGCTGCAGAGTTTCTCACTAAATTCACTGCTGCCTGGCTTTGCACACATTCCTAGAACACTCAATCGGTACCGTTAACCAAATATTTGCGACTCCTTGTCGCCAATACAAACATGTACAGTGTCCCAAACTGTAATTCTTTCGTTCTGCGACACGGCCTTCCTGACAAATAACACGTCCTCGTGTGTTAACTAGGAATTTAGATATTCTCAATAAGACCATTTGCCATTTCTTTTTTGTTCTTTAAACGTTATAATTTTGTTGTTTATTCAATTCCTTTAGAATAATAACCTTAAAGCTATTTTACATTTATTTTATTCTCTCTTTCTTTTTTTGCTCAAAATAATATCTATCCTTTATTCAATTTCATTTAAATAAAGATTTTTTTCAACATTTTTTTTCATTTCATATTCTTTCATTAGACTCTTTTCGAAGAAAAAGGAGTCTATTCATTTTGCTCTGATGTTTGTAACGCACAGAACCAAACATCGTAGACCCACAAAAGTTACATCTAGAATACTTAGAATCATTAGAGGAGTCGATATAGCCATGTCCGTCTGTCCGTCTGTCCGTCTGTCCGTCTGTCCGTCTGTTTTTATGCGATTTACTCCGTCGTCTTAAAAGCTATTTTGCTGAAACATGGTACTAAGTCTTCTTTTTTACCTAGATAGTACACTAGTTTGAATCGGTCGGATCGGACCACTATATCATATAGCTGCCATACGAACCTAAATCGGTTTAGGGAATAACTCGCACATTTATTGACTGATCTTTTCAAAACTCAGCAAACACGTTTTCTACATAAATATACGCGTTTGTGCTAAATTTTATTAAAATCGGACTACTATATCATATAGCTGTCATACAAATCGAAATCGGCCCTATTAACTGATCAACCCCGTTCATGTGATTTACGGCAGAAACAACTGCGAAAAGAGTCTGTGATCTTCGGCACCCCGAAGATAACGTTGGGATTTTTTTCATTTCTTTTCATTTTCATTTCTTTTCATTTTCATAGCCGTCAGCATTTAAGCTTGGCTTCTTGACCCCCGCCATAACAATTCCTTCTGTTATGGTGCGGTCCTCTAGACCCCCGCAATAACAAGTCCTTCTGTTATGGTGCGGTCTTTATTTCCCTTCTTGGGAATCTGACACACATATAGTGTCGTCTATATCGTTGCTTAACCCTTCTTGATTATTTGGTAAAGCTTTTAAAAATTAATGAGAATACTTGTATGTGCGCTTACTTGTTAATGATTTTAGTTCATATCGATCTCCATCTAGGACTTTAACTATCTTAAAAGGTCCCTTAAATTTTGGATCAAGTTTAGTTTGATGGCGTTCTTCATTCTTTAACAATACGTGATCACCTACGTTATGTTTTATAATTTTTGCCTTGTTTTTGTCGAATCTAATTTTATCATATCGTGCATTGTCTTCCATAAGTTCTTTTGCCTGTTTTCTTAATTTTTCTCTGTCTACCACTTCCTCTTCTTCATTTATTGGTAATAAACCTAAAGGTCTCGCTTCCTTGCCAATTAATAATTCTAATGGGCTTACTTTAGTGACCCGATTAATCGTGCAATTCATTGCTAGTTGAACCTCAATCAAAGCGTCCTGCCACGACCTCTGACTAGTTTCTACAGCAGTTAATATACTCTTGAGCGTACTCATTACTCGTTCTACCTGACCATTTGCCGGCTAACACCTGTAGCAATCAAATGTAACTGTATTTTTTGAGGGGAACAAAATTCGCGAAATCCAGTACTAGCAAAACATCGGCCTTGGTCAGTTATTATACGGGTTGGCAAACCAAACAAACAGACGATCGATTTTACAGCTTTTATACAGCTGTATCTATCTTCAAAGTGTGATAAAAATAAACGAATTTAGTAAAAGCATCTATAATTACGATTACGTATTTCTTAAGGTCATTTTTACCACTCATTTTACCAGTTATGTCAATGTGTCAATCGGATGCAACTCTGCCTGTATTTTTCCAACAGCTGGTTTTGCTAGTTTGCATGTTAAACAATTTTCTACGAACTTTCGCACATATTTCGACATATTTTCGAACCAGTAATATCCGTAAACTTTGTCCTTTATTTTTTCCCATCCCAGATGCATGATAGACTCATGAACGTGATTTATCACTGCCCATCTAAAAGCTCTTGGGATAACAGGTAAACACTTAGTTCTACCATTTCCTTGAATTTTTTTGTGCAATATTCCTCGCGTTGTTGTTCAGATATCAACCAATTATCTGTTACTTCTGTCAAATTAAATCGCATTTCAGTTATTTTGTTTACACACTTTTCCTTTAAAGGCAATGGATTTCGTGAAAGAAAATCGACATGTGACATTCGTTCTCCCTTTCTATATTCAATATCAAAATCAAATGATTGTAAAAATCCCCACTCTTGGACTTAGATCCATTTTAGTACGGCTGGCCTTTAATGAATTGCAATCTGTGTATACCACAAATTTGCGACCTTGCAAATTATGGCGATAATGTTTGATTGCATTAACTACTGCAAGAGTCTCAAGTTCATATGAGTGGTACTTTGATTCTGCAGGGTACGTATATTTACTAAAATATTCCACAACATGTGGTTTGTTCTCAATTTTATGGAGCAATATAGCACCATAACCAATGGAGCTAGCGTCTGTGTGCAATTCAATTGCATACTGAGGGTCAAATATGGTTAAAACGGGTGCTTGTGTCAAAGCCGTTACTATTTTTGAACGAATTCGCTCATGCTCTGATAGCCAAACGATTTCGGTGTTTTTCTTTGAAGTCAGGGAATATAAAGGTTTTAATGTCTCTGAGAACTTTGGAATAAATTGACGGAAGTAGGAAGCCAAACCAATAAATTGTCTTAACTCGGACACAGTTTGTGGGGGTGACAATCCTATCAATGCTTGGATCTTACGAGAGTTTGGCCGAAGTTCGCCATTGCATATTTCAAACCCAAGATATTCAATTTTAGTTCTGAGAAAGGAGCACTTTGTTATATTAAACGAAAATCCGGCTTTACCCAATGTTTCTAGAACTATCTGAAGTCGGTCTAACGCTTCGTCCTTTGTTTCTGCTGTTATTAAAACATCGTCGATATAGACAACTGCAAAAGTGTGTGCTAAGTTACCTAAAGCTTTAATTATGGCGCGCTGGAACACAGAAGGTGCGTTTTTCAGGCCAAAGGGCATTCTCAAAAACTCGTATTGCCCATCTGGCGTAACAAAAGCGGTGCGCTCGATCGAATTTGGATGTACCGGCATTTGATAGAAACCGCTAGCCATATCAAGGCATGAAAAATATCTTGCACCTCGAAGCCTGGCAATCTGATCAGAAATGAGAGGTAACGGGTACTTATCTGCAATTGTGTTCTCATTCAGTATTCGGTAATCTACGCAGAGACGGTCAGAACCATTTTTCTTTTTAACCAGCATCTTAGGACTAGCAAATGGAGAACAGCTGGGGCGAATAATATTTGATTTCAATAGTTCATCCATTTACAATGGACATGGTCTTTTTCGTCTTCACTAAGCCTATATGGTCGACGTTGCACTGTCTTTTGTGGATATATTAGTCTAATTTCCAATTCGCCTGTTGTCACCCTAGTCTGTGGAATTCCGTCTATAAACCAATTAGCGTAATTTTTCAAAAGATTCTTTAAGGCCATCTTATCGGATTCATTTAGTTCATCTTTGGTATCTATGACGTGGTTGTAATCACTTATGGTTAAAGAATTTACCACTTTTGTTTTATAAATAAGAAACTTTTTGGCATCTATTGATACCCCAAAGCCTTGGCTTAGAATTTCACGTCCTATCAAAACATCATATTTAAGATACTTATCCATAATAACATGCAATAAAATCTCAAGACAATATTGTTCAATATTTATATTACACAAAATTTGCTTAGTACTGAAGATAGAGTCATTACTTATGCCATTTAGTTTAACAACATTATGAATTCTTTTTCCCTCATTTTTTCAGCCACACTTTCCTTAACTAAGGAACATTCAGATCCAGAGTCGAAACAAAATGGAACAGACTCACCAGATATATTAATTTTGCCTTGTGGTGGCGCTCCTGTACAAATGTCTACACGCTTCTCATAGCCCCTTTCGTTTCCGCTTGGACGGCCTTTCGGACATGTAGATGCGTAGTGGCCAATTTCATTGCACTTGAAACACTTTACATCAGATCGATCTTTTGCTCCAGATGTGCTGCTACCGTCGTGGCTCTTTCCCTTTGTGCTGGATCTTTTCTCCAATCGATTGCGGCATTCAGCATACTTGTGGCCAGACTTTCCGCAAAAATGACATCTCACCAGTGATGAAAATTTTGATTTCTTGTGTACTGGGCCTGTCAAGAACGCATTCTCATCTCTATTGCTCTTGTGAAAAGCATGTGCCTGTAGTTGTTGTTGTAGTTCGTTTCGAGTCTTCACATTGGTAGTGAACACCCAGCGTAGCAAATTGTTGTCGATTTGTCCCATGTTGGCCAAGGCTACCGACACTGCGATTTCCTCCAAATCCTTAGCTTTCCACTTAGATAAAAGCTGGGTGACAATGCGACTGCCATATTCAGCGAATCCTTCTCCAGGTTTTGGGCGACCGTTTAAAATATTTAAAAGGATGACAGCAGATGTCTCGATGCCGACAAAACGTTGAACAAACAATTCTTTAAACTGAGCCCAAGTGATACCATCAAAACACACTTGCGACAGCCACTGTGATGCACTGCCTTCTAGCGCCTTGCTCAACGCAATTACCAAGCCGCTGCCTTCGATCACGTTGTCAGCAAATATGAGATCTACTGTTGTACACCAGGCTGAACCGTCAGCTCCCACGCAATCGGGATTAAATTTGGGTAAGGCGACATGTGAAGTTTTAGTCTCTGCTGCTGGTGCCCTTGGTATCTGCATAGATTTAATTATCTCCACAAGATTACGGTTCTGAGCTTCTAATGCTGCCAAGTAATTATCAGAAGAAGTAAGAGAATCTGTAGGCATGACAGATCCCACTTCTGATGTCGAATAATTTGTTCTTTCTTTGTCTTTAACTGTAATTGCCCTACGATCAGACCTCACTCAGCTGCAGAGTTTCTCACTAAATTCTCTGCTGCCTGGCTTAGCACACATTCCTAGAACACTCAATCGGTACCGTTAACCAAATATTTGCGACTCCTTGTCACCAATACAAACATGTACAGTGTCCCAAACTGTAATTCTTTCGTTCTGCGACAAGTATTTTGGATTGGTAGGTCAAATATATTTTGGGATATCATGTTAACTGTGGATCCTGTATCAATAAGGCATTTCAAATTATTTCCCTTGTATTTAATTGTTATATATTGGGGTGTTCCAAGGCTCGTGGCTGAAAATTTTCAGCTGGTTCGACATTGGATTCTTGGTTATCGATGTTTGTTTCGTCCGTATTATTCTGCTGTGTCATTTGTGCTGTTTGTGGGTTTTGATTGTTTTCGTCAGTTTGATGTTGATACTCCGGATAATAGTCCGAATAGTCGTAAGTTGGATAGTAAAGATTTTCATAAGGAGCATATTGCTGATAAGCAGCGCTCTCTTGATACAACGATTCATCAATACTCATCCCAGTCTCTCCACTGTTAGCTGGTCTTGGTCGTTTCATTGGTTGGTTGGGCACATGGGAGCCAGAATTATGTGCTGATTGTTGGTTTTGATATTGGGGTTGTCGTCCAAACCTATTCTGATCAAATGCATTGTTTCGATGAGTTTTAAAAATTGGTTGAGGTGCAAAGTTTGCATGTTGGCCTGGTTGAAAAGTGTTGTTTGTATTAGGGTGATAGGGTGTTGGATGACGATATGGTGGGTTATTAATTGGTGGTGCTTGATAAATTTGTGGGGCTAGATATGGTGCTGGTGAATAATGTAGGAAAGGTGTTGGACATCTTCTGGTGTTGTTATTAGTCTGATAGGTATTGTGATTAAGGGACTTTTGTGGCTTATCAGAAAGATTTTGTTTTTGGATAGGTGTATTTGTGTGACTTATTTGTTCGTACATGCCTTTCTCTTGTAAAAGGTTTATAGGTGATCGCAAATCTGGTATGTTATGGTTATTAATTCTTAAATAAATGTGTGTAGGTAATTTTTCAATAAGGGACTCTGTTCTGGACTTTATTAATCTTAAATAAAGGGTTTTTTCTTCAAGGTTTTGTTCCAATTCAAGCTTACTGGTAATTGTTTGTCTGGGCTTTTCTGCTTCCTCCAGGAATGCTGGTACACTGCCTCGGAACGTGGTCTTCCGAAACTCCTCCTAAAGAACATGCTTAGGGGTCTGAGGTTTATAGTTGAGTATTAGTTGTCGTCTAAGCTGGGGCGAGGTGGTCATGTCGTTGGCTCAAATGCAGCGCATAACGTTTCCGCTGATGCTGCGTTCGATATGCCCAAATAGGATCTGCTGTTGGCGTTCACCTCCGGTAACATAAAGGGCCAGTATGTAGTCAATCCGGCTCACAAAGGTGTATAGCGTGCCCGGATCACCGTTGAATTTCTCCATTTTGCCAATCTGGTAGGCAACCTGGGCCATGTTGCTATCCGACAGGGTTGATACGGTTGTCATTTTGCTGTTCTTGTTGTTGTTTGAAAACAAGTTTATTTATTTGTTATTTATTTGTTGTTATTGTTTTTTAGTTTTATTTAGTTGACCTTTATCTTCGGTCTGTCTTTATGGATCTTAGTTTGTATCTTATTTATTTATTTTTCAAAATATATATAAATTATGAATTCCTGGTCAGAAGTCTTCCCATTGGCGATACACTCCCAGTGTATGTAGTGGTGTGAGATTCCTTCCAGGTGTGGGTGAGTCTGCAATCGTATCCGGAGTGCGCGTTTGGGCACTTGCTGGAACTGATGATTACGAAGACTAGGTTGGGAGTGCACTTGCTCTCCTTTATTGTTGGCCGTTGGGTACAACAATGAATTAATTAATATTTGGGTTATTTGCGGCTATTGCCGGAGCTGAACTTTATTGACAATGTTGGTCAAGATACAAAATTAAACTAAACTAAAAGAATCAAAGTGGACAGTGGAGTTTGAATATTTGCATAACATCATGCATTGACTTCATGGTCGGCAAGCCGACTCAGCCATTCCACAGCGCGATAAGTCAAATGCACATAAACAAGTGTCATGTTACCTTCGACGGATGTTCTGATGTATGAGTTATGTGTGGGAAAATTAATACATAATTGTCTGGGCTATTTGTACTTAACTACTCCCCCCTTAGAATGTGACCGTCCTCGGGCACCGTGTAGCTCTGTGTGATTTGTTGCAATTTGTTGGCCGCTCGCCTTCTCCTGTAGCATTGGCAAAGGAGGATTGAGCCGCTAAATATAGCACTGACGCATACGCCAATGATGAACCAAATTCTAGGGGATCCGCCTGCTGACACATCACTCATAAAGTTGTGAATGACCTTGAGATTGTTTTTGTTCATCCTCTTCAGTTGTGGTAAGCTTAGCACTGGATCGTGCCCTATGATGTTCAATAATGGAGAGGCAGCTATACCGGGCATCCGCCGCAGCTCTTCATTGTGGTTCACATAGTGAGTACCATTTACCATGGCCTGATGTTCGAAAGTTATGAGATAGGTGCCCAGTATGTTTACCTCTGGTCCGCCATCTGTGCTGACGCTTGCCCGCTGTTCGTTTATGATGATCACTCCTTCGTCGACAACGTGGATCATCTCTAAATGGCTAGGCTGCGTCTGGCAGTCGACTGCGCCACCCGCGTGTAATCCGCGTGCGCATGTGTCGTGCTGTGCCATTCTGCAGATAGTAGCAAAACTTGTTGGTGAGCAATCGGTTACCGCCAGGATCCCTTCGGAGCACTCCGCGACGATGTTGTCCTGTAGTTTCAGCACGATGTCGTTGTGGGCCACCGGAAAGACAGATACCTTTTTGCAGATTGCCCTGACCTGGGGGTACTCTATAAGCAAGTGTACAAAATCAACGGACTGAAGGACTCTGATACTGGCCACTTCCATTAGGCTGACTATGGGAATCTCTGTGAGCATTTCATCAAAAATCATTTTCAAGTCATTGTGGCTTAGTATCGATGGATTAATTATTTTTGATTTAGCCAAAGTTATGGTGAGCATTAAGTTTTCTATTTCCGAAATTAACATTCTATTTCGCGCCAAAAGGGTTTCATATAAATGCGGGGTGTCTACCGTACCCTTCTGCTTTGCTGCAAGTATCTTGTTAACTGTGTCCGTGAGTCGATTGATCTGTTTCTGTGTTTCGGTATTTATAATCACCTGTCTATTGTTCGATTCTATCAGCTGAGACTCGGAAAACCTTATTTTTTCGAAATCTGCGGCATCCGGCGTGCCTGCCACTACTTTCAGGACCGAGCCTAGGAAACCCAAGCTTCTAGCTAAACGATGGTGGACATTTAATGTGGACAAAACCCCCTGGTGTGCTGCAAATCTACATCTAGTAACTTGCGCATATGTGAGTTTGGGAAGTACTCGGACAATTTCTGCGTTTCATCAATGATGCTAATAAATTCTGTCAAATTGGTGGAGTGTCTTACTACCCTGGTCTCATTCCAAATCATTACATCGCCGTCTATTATAGGAATGTAACTGGAATGGGAATAGTCGGTGATTTTCGATTGTGCTGATGCCAGCACTGCGATGATGATAGCCACAAGCCTGTAAAGAAGCGATAGAACCAAGCGCTATAGTATAATGTTCAATTGAACAGTTCAGCGTAAAATTACGCTGATGCTTACTTCCTAGTTATCGTAAGTTGTCCTTGTGGACCACCCTCCCCCTAATGAGAACAGACGTTCCCAGGTCTGCTTGTATGCTCTCTTCGGAACATAAGGGAGTCAGCTTATTTCCTAGTCTCTTATTTTTTTTTACGAATACCGTCTCCCCTACCTCGAAAACTCTATTCTGCCTGCTTGCGTTGCAGCGTGCAAGTTGTGCTTCTTGGGCCTTTGCGATCTTGTCGCTAATCGCTCGTGTGCGCTCTTCATTGGCTTCGTACAATGCGTCGAGAGGCTTTTCGCCTATGACTGAATGAATGGTCTTGTTATACTCGATTGTAGCCTGTACTATAAGCTGGATTGTGTCGCTTATATTTCTGTCGATTTTCATACATCTGGCTATTTCCGCCAGGGTGCTATGAAAGCGTTCGACCTGCCCATTTGAGGTGCTATGAAGTGGCGGCGCATTTACCACGTCTATTTTGAACTGGTTCCTTAGTAAAGACGTGATAGTCTCTGAGCAGAACGCTGGTTCGTTATCGCAGTAGATTGTGTGAGTTCTGGGAAACAGATTCACTAACTGCATGACTGGGTTTCGAACGTCGGCTATTGTTCGTGACGGCAGTGGTTGCACAACTGCAAATTTAGAAAATTTGTCAATACATGTCAGGAATTTCTGATTACCTGTCGAAAAAATATCAATGTGCAGGAGTTCTCCTGGCCTTTTTGGAATTGGTGTCTCACCGAATTGTTGTTTTTTTGGGTGTCGATCGTACTTAGCCTTTGTACAAACTCGACAATTTATGACCGCTTCAGCGGCTAATTTGGACATTTTTGGGAAGTAGTAGTCCCGAAGTATTTGCTTAACATTTTCCCGAGCGGCTCTGTGTGCCCTGTTATGCTCTGTATTGACTATTTCTGCCTGCTCGGATTTGTCCGTAATGTCTGCTACGAACGTTTTGCAATGCCAGAATTTCGTGGCTGGGAAACTAAGCACAATTTCGTGCTGGAAGCTGGCTAAAATAGGCAAATCACAGTAGATCGCGTTGACGACTTCCGGATTAATCACGGCTTTAAGTTCCTGATTGAGCTGGTCTCTGTCAGTGAAGTGAATTATGTGCCGGCTTTTGGTTGTGAACATAATAATGCGTCTGGTTAAGGGGAATCGCGCATCTTCTAGTACGATTTGGTTTCTGAAACAATTTAGTGGTTTAACAGTTGACTCAATTGTATATGAAAGTGACTGCTCGCTATGCACTGTAGCTGCATCGGATCTCACCCCATCGTCCAGTGCATTGACGTTCTGCCTTGAGAGAGCGTCGGCCACCAAATTTTCTTTGCCAGGCTTATAATGTATCTTTGTGCCATATTCCTCAATTTTCGCCTTCCAACGCTTAATCTTTGCGTTTGTATTCTTTTCAGATACCGCAAAGATTAGAGGTTGGTGGTCCGTGTAAATGTGCAGCTCCCTGGAGCCATACAAATACTGCTGTAACTTGCCCAGGGCCCATACTATAGCCAGTAACTCTCTTTCGTTAAGGGCATAGTTCTCTTCGGCCTGTTTGCGGGTTCGCGAAATCATTGCGATCGGGGGGCCCCCTTGTGACAACACCGCACCTATACCATTTGCAGATGCGTCAGTCGTTAGATCAAACGCTTTTCTAAAGTCTGGGTACATTAACATCACATCTTCTCATGCTAAAATGTTCCTCAGACGATTGAAGGCATCGCGTTGCTCGGTGTCAAAATTTACCTCGACTTTCTTTGACATGTGCTTGCTCACAGTGCCATTTTTGCCCTTGAGTATATTCGTTAGTGGTCTCGCAATGGACGCGAAATCTTTTACGAACACTCGGTAGTAACTAGCGAGCCCAAGGAATGAACGCAGAGCGTACAAATTTGTTGGCTCCACATATTCCTGGATTGCTCTGACTTTCTCGGGGTCTGTCTTCGCCCCGCCTCTAGTTACCACGAACCCCAGGTATTCGACACTTTCTTTGAAGAACTGTGTCTTTTCTCTGGATACTCTCATGTTAGCCTCACACAGGTTTTTCAACACTGTATCAATGTGTTTAACATGATCGCTTTCATTCTCAGAGAAGATTAATACGTCATCAACATACACATAGCATATTCTACCTATATGTTCGCGTAAAACGTCGTCAATTGCTCTCTGGAAGGTGCTTCCCGCATTCTTCAAACCGAAAGGCAATCTACAGAACTCATATTTGCCGCCGTTCACTGAGAACGACGTCTTCTCTCTGTCCTGCTCAGCTAGGTATATCTGGTGATATCCAGATTTTAAATCAAGTGTTGTGAAGAATCTGGCTTTTCCAAGATTAGCTAGAATCATTGGAATACTCGGCATTGGGTATCGATCAGCGATCGTTTTCTCATTCAGTTTCCTGAAATCGATCACCAGGCGTTTGTTTTTATTGCCATTGGCATCAAACCCCTTTTTATCCACTACCCATACCGGACTGTTATACGCGGACCTAGATGGCTGAATGATGCCATCCTTCAACAACTGTGCGATCTCGTTGTTAACGAAATCTGCTACACCCATTGGGTATGGGTACAGTCTCGAGTAAATCGGCTCATTGTGCTCAGTGCGAATATTCGCAACGACTGATGTGTTAAAGGGCAGCGCTTCGTTAGAAACTGCAAATGCCTTTATTCTTCTAAGAAGCATCTCCTTGAAATCTTTGCGTACCATTTCTGGCACAACAATGTCATCGATGCGTGTGAAATTCACATTGCTGCATCGGTGGAACTTTAACTGTTCTGATATACTCCCATATTTGATAGCGCTGTCGCGCAAATTTAACACCGCTCCCGACTGCGTTAGCAGATCGAAACCTATTATAGCGTCAAATGCATCTAACGATTTTAATATAAAGAATGTAGCGATTTTCCCAAAAATTTTTATTTTACATTTTACTGGAGCCGTGTATTGAGCTCACAGTAAACTGGGAGTCGACAGGTTCTACATTTTTGAGCTCCTTTAGGGGCCGAATGTAGTTTTTTGCCGCTCCGGTGTCAATCAAAATATTTAGTGTTTTGCCAGCCAACTGCCGTTGTATGAAAGGCAGTTGGGACCGTCCCCTAAAAAATTGAGCTGCTCGTCTTCAGAGTCTGACTGCTCATTATCTATTTCGGCTATTTTTTGCTCCGCTGCTGAGCTACATTATTCACTCGCTGCCGCCTCTGCCCAGATATGCGCTCGGACTCGTTTCGTCTTTTCTTTGCCAACGATGGCTCATATGCACCTGTCTGTGGTCTATCCTGGGAAATCGCATGCCTAAACTTAGCTGTCGACTGATCCACTTCCATTGGTTCCTGCTCTGATTCTTGGGAAGGCTTACTTTGCCCCTGCCTGCGGGTGAAATGCGGATTCTTATCCATGGCTTTCCCATTGGTGGTGCTGGTCACCGGCTTCTCGTTTCCCCTGCCATAGTGTTTGCTACCGCCAGCTTGGCTTCTGTCTTCGACAGCTTTTGCATATGTTGCAGCAAAAATGCTCTCTATACTGGCCTCAGCTTCGCGGGCCAACGCTAAAGCGGAAGGCAAATCTTTCGGCTGGGCTGGGAGCACTATTGGTTTTAATGATCTTTTCAAACCCGATATGAATGCATGCAAAGCATCCTTTCTTGCTTCCGTATTGAGGAACGCTGCACCCTCAGGCTCGTAGCTCATCATGATCTTATTTGTGACGAGTGTCAACTTTCGTTCGACCTCATCGTAATATGCCATGAGGCTTAAATCTCCCTGTCTGACCATCTCTAAACCTTGCTTTAGACTTCGTAAAGAAGTTTTATTTGCATATGTGCAATCTAGCCTTGCTATGATTGCATCGAAATTTAACGTGGTATTATGTGACACTAACAACGCCCTTGCCGCTCCTTTTACTTTGTTTCGTATAATTGCAACGGCTTGATAATGGGCTTAACTACCGGCATACGGCTTGAAAATCTCGTATGCATCTAATGCTGACTGCCGCCATGCCACATATTCATCATGGGCACCATCGAAGTCAGGCACTGACTTAATTATATCCAATTTCACCTCGCACTTTATGCTCGGGTCAATTGATATTCTGTTGTATACTTCTACTTGAGGCACTTCAATTTTCATACTGTCCAGGTGCCCTTTCAATACATTCAACTGAACACTGAACTGTTCAACTAAACGCCTTTCTTGCAGCGCGAGGGCGCCGTCTACCAAGGCCTTGACCTGTGCTGGGTCCATTTTTCTACAAAAATTTTCGTCGTCACTATGCTCTTCACTATCGTAGTGCGCTCTGGCTTCTCGCCAACTCATCTGTGACTCTATTTAAGTACGTTCGCTTTTCGCTATGCCGATTAAATGCAATCGGCCACCACACGAAATGACAAGAAAAAAAATCACTCAAACACGCCACAATTAACACAATGAACGACACTATTAATTTAAATTTTATAGAGGTTAACTTCGGTTTTATTTATCTGGCTTTGTTTTTCTTTTTTTTTTTTTTTTTTTTTGACTTGAAAACAATTTTATCAAAAGGCTCACTTACATGACAATTTATCACGCTGTCTATCAGTGGTGAGTTCTAATTATACGTTGGGCGCCAATTATGAATTCCTGGTCAGAAGTCTTCCCATCGGCGATACACTCCCAGTGTATGTAGTGGTGTGAGATTCCTTCCAGGTGTGGGTGAGTCTGCAATCGTATCCGGAGTGCGCGTTTGGGCACTTGCTGGAACTGATGATTACGAAGACTAGGTTGGGAGTGCACTTGCTCTCCTTTATTGTTGGCCGTTGGGTACAACAATGAATTAATTAATATTTGGGTTATTTGCGGCTATTGCCGGAGCTGAACTTTATTGACAATGTTGGTCAAGATACAAAATTAAACTAAACTAAAAGAATCAAAGTGGGCAGTGGAGTTTGAATATTTGCATAACATCATGCATTGACTTCATGGTCGGCAAGCCGACTCAGCCATTCCACAGCGCGATAAGTCAAATGCACATAAACAAGTGTCATGTTACCTTCGACGGATGTTCTTATGCAAAATGCAGAACGTCAATGTATGAGTTATGTGTGGGAAAATTAATACATAATTGTCTGGGCTATTTGTACTTAACTTATATATTTTTTTTTTCACTTGTTTATTAAATATTCTTATTTTTAAGTTTTTCTTAATGTAGTTTTTAAGGGTTGCACTATAGCTTTATCGTGATGTTTTGAGGTAACCGATTGGATTTATGATCTCTCACAATTTCAATAGTGTCTTCCTGATAATAAATTCAGGTTTGTTGTTGACACTGCGTTACACGGTTTCGCGGTATTGTCGAGGTTTTTATTAAAACTGAACACGATATTGACCATCGCATGGGTGTCTAAAAGCGTGGTGTTCTTTTTTCGATAGCGATTCAGTAGAATTAACACTATCACGACCGACTGCGCCAATTACGTTTTTTATTTATTTTCGAGTCTATTAAATGGACCGTTGTAGAAACTAAGACCAACGCTGTAACCGAAGTTTCGTCAATTAAAAGAAATAACATATCGGGTTGTTTTGTGATCTTTATTATTCAGTGTTCAGCTTAAGACTAAAAATCAAATACAAAAGAGATTGAGGAGAAGCCTCAGTATTTTTAGGAATATTCTATTTTAGGAGAGCATTGTTCTTGGGTACTTGAGTTTTGGAGAGAGCAGGCAAAACTGCTTAGGTCAGGCTTTAGGATCAGTTTACAAGAACGGCTAAGTGCCGCTGTCAAAGAATTGTTTATTTAAACACATACTGCGCAGATGGCATACAGTATGAGAGACAATTATTGTTTAGAGTTCTTTGAAATAATTAAATTGGCCGGTTTGGGTGGCGCAAATACGTCACTATATAGCTGTTATATGAACCTAAATCGGTTTAGGGAATAGCTCGCACATTTATTGACTGATCTCTTCAAAACTCGGCAAACACTTTTTTTTACATAAATATACACGCTTGTGCTAAATTTTATTAAAATCGGACTAC
This sequence comes from Scaptodrosophila latifasciaeformis, assembly GCA_037075145.1. NCBI lineage: Eukaryota > Metazoa > Arthropoda > Insecta > Diptera > Drosophilidae > Scaptodrosophila > Scaptodrosophila latifasciaeformis. Next base: position 50,075 of record JBAMCM010000765.1, on the reverse strand, counting down.
TATATCATATAGTTGTCATAAAAACCTAAATCGGTCCTATTAACTGACCAACCCCGTTCATGTTATTTACGGCAGAAACAATTGCGACAAGAGTTTGTAATCTTCGGCACTCCGAAGATAAAAGATAAAGCAAATAGTTTTCAGCAGAGACGCTAGCTTCGTTCCCGCTGGCCATTGCCCGGGTTATCGTTGGGCAATATTTTGGAATTACGTTTGCAATACCGTGTTCTTATTCTGCAGGTGCACTCGGCAAATGGCTCAGACGCCGAGCTTGCAATTCGATCGCTTCTTACAGTTGAGCATTAATAATTTTTAACATTTCTGTTGTTAACTCTTCCCCTTCAATTTATGATTGTCCTCTTTTTAGAAATACAGGAAGTTGTTTCTGCAGCTTTAGGATTGCGGTATTAGTTGTTTCCGAAAAGCTATTAGGAATCTAAATTAATTTCTATTGATATCAAACATGACTAAAATCGGATCATATTTACACGAGATATACAAAAAACAAATTTTCAGAGTCAAGATTTTAGTTCCCCTTGCCTAACTGGCAAACGGTCGAATGAACAGTCCAATAGATAGCGTGGTTGCAATATTGTGAACAATGTGTTGTTGGGTTCAAAGGCATAATAAGACCAGAGGTTTTATGTGAATGTAGACGACCAGGATTACTACTCGACTAGGACTGCCACCTTTTCTTTTTCAATTCCTAGGCACTGGAATATCCCAAACTCGGACACATCCGAGTTTAGCGTTCTGCTTAATTTTTTTTATTCACTAGAATATAATAAATAAGGTAGTTCAAGGTGATACCGGATTTATACCCTGCGGTACGGCCACAAGGCAAAGCTTCGCAGGGTCCCAGCCGGTGCTCTTAAAGCGCTCCCTTCCGTGCGTCGCTGCCTCTTTAGGGTTCGTAGCTTTTCTTTCGCAAGGTGAAAGTTTACTTGGCTGTGCTTCCTGCTCATTCAAACATTGATATTGGGTATTAGTGTGTACATCCAGTGACCTTTCTCGGAGTCGTTCCATCGTCTTTGCCACCTATCTATTGTACTCCGTCTTGCTAAGGCTTTACAAGATCTAGTTACGCCTACTCTTCTTGCTTCATCTCTATCCATTGACCTCTGGTCAAAAATATCCTGTGCTTTCTTACCCAGCTTCTGGGACTAGACCAACAATGACGAGTGCTGCATTATCTTAGATTGTTCTGTACCAAGAGCAGACTGTTAGATCTCCCAGCCTGTTATTAGACCAACAATGACGAGTGCTGCATTATCTTAGATTGTTCTGTACCCAGAGCAGACTCTTAGATCTCCCAGTCTATATGCGGCTTCCAAACCTCTCCTGTACCTTTTAACTTTCATCGCCTTAGCCAAAATCTGTGCGCCGTTAACCATGGTAGCTTTGATGTCGTTCAATAGGAGTAACCTTTTTGTCGGGGTCCTCGTGTATTGAGCATAATTCTGCTGAGTGCTCATGCAATTTCTGCAGTATTGGTGCTTGCGTGGATGAGATGTTCTCTGAAGCTGGGTCTGGTGGTGATTAGGACCCCCAGGGTGACGAATTGCTCTTTTAGATTTGATCAGAGCGGTCCCCAGATTCAGTTCTATGTTTTCCACCGCTTTCCTACTGCTCAGTAGCACTGCCTCGCTCTTGTGTTCTGCAAATTACAGTCCAACTGTATTGAGCCACTCCTTGATTTTTATTACGGCTTTAGAGCATTTGCGTTTTGACTTAGTATACCGTCATACGTAGTGTTTCATAGTAGTGGGCCTAATACGGATCCACTGACGCTTTATGTACTTTGGCCGTCCAGTCTAGCGTAATTTAGTACTCTTTTCTGGAAGTAGCTCTCAATTATATGTCTTATATATCTTAGCTATTGGCAATTGTCTGTCGTCGCGCTCGGACGTGTTTATTTGTGCGAACAAACTTAATTACTCTTTACCCCGCTTAATTTCTGTTCATCTGTGCATCGGTGCATAATCTTTGCCTTAAAATAAACAAATTAACTTTGCTTTTACTCTTTGAAATTTTTAGTTCTTTATTGTCGCGCATTAATTGCATACAAAAAATTGTTGTTCTTGTTTGGCAAAATTTTACATTATTTGTTTCAAGCAACAACAATTTTTCGTTTCTTCTATTGTATGCACTAAATTTGTACGCGCTCTTGCACTTTTCGTTTTCGCTATCTAACGCTCGCACATTTCTTACGCTCACGTTACGCTCTCGGTTTTCAATTGCCTCGCGTTTCTCTCCGGAGCCTTTCAACGCTCAGTCTTTTTTTCTTTTGCACTAAGTTTTTTTTTTGATCTTTGTGTTTTGTTTTCGTGTGGCTCTCCTGACTCCGTTTCTGTGTTCTTAGTAAGTATTAACCCTTGCTTTTGCTTATTTTTTTATATCTTAAACTTTTGTTTTGGTTTGTTAATCGCCACATAATTAATAAAAAAAAATCCTAACGTTATCTTCGGGGTGCCGAAGATTACAGACTCTTGTCGAAGTTGTTTCTGCCGTAAATCACATGAACGGGGTTGGTCAGTTAATAGGGCCGATTTCGATTTGTATGACAGCTATACGATATAGTAGTCCGATTTTAATAAAATTAATAATGCACAAACGCGTGTATTTATGTAGAAAACGTGTTGGCCAAATTTTGAAAAGATCAGTCAATAAATGTGCGAGTTATTCCCTAAACCGATTTAGGTTCGTATGGCAGCTATATGATATAGTAGTCCGATCCTTACGAAATTTGGTATTTATATTAATTGCTATAAAAAACATATGTGTGCTAAATTTGAACAGGATCAGGTAATAAATGTGGGAGTTATTGCCGATTTAGGTTCGTATGACAGCTATAAAATATAGTAATCCGATCAGAGCAAAATTTGGTACATTTATCTATCGTTATTTAAAACATACGCATGCCAAATTTGAAAAGGATCGGATAATAAATGTGGAAGTTATTCCCTAAACCGATTTAGGTTCGTATGGCAGCTATATGATATAGTGGTCCGATCCGACCGATTCAAACTAGTGTACTACCTAGGTAAAAAAGAAGGCTAAATACCAAGTTTCAGCAAAATAGCTTTTAAGACGACGGAGTAAATCGCATAGAAACAGACGGACAGACGGACATGGCTATATCGACTCCTCTAGTGATTCTAAGTATTCTAGATGTAACTTTTGTGGGTCTACGATGTTTGGTTCTGTGCGTTACAAACATCAGAGCAAAGTGAATAGACTCCTTTTTCTTCGAAAAGAGTCTAAAAAAAGAAATGTTTGTTTGTGCTAAAAAAAAAAAAAAAAAAAAAAATAGCCAAAATTCACCTCTATGCCGGTCATTGGGTGTTGGCTGTGTGATAACCTCATACATGTGAAGTGTGCTGGTTACACAGGTCGCGTCAATGACTTCATAGAGGGTCGTACGGGCTTAAAGTGGAGTTGTGAAGCTTGCCGGGAAGTTGAGATGGAGATGTGAACATTTATGCGGCAGACTAGGTGTGGATTTAAAGATCTTTACCTAGGCTTTGAAAAACTCAGTCAGGCTTTTTCAGTTTTGGAGTTTTTTGTCCTAAAGCTTTTAAATAGCTCTCCAAAGCGCAAGAAGTCTGGCTTGGAAATGCAGACTTGTTCGGGTGTCCTCCAAGTCCCGGCAAATGGGCCTCGAAGTCCAATTATAACTAATAATAAGCTGATTTCTTTTGTGTCCCCTGGACCGGTACTTAGGTCTGCTAATAATAAAATGTTGACAGCTCCTAATACTTGCACACTGGACACTGGGACTTCACTAAACCCACCTAGTCCGTTGTTCTGGATAGTAATATATCCCCTCCAATGGTAGTTGGGGTTCCACCAACTGCTGAGGCTAATTCTTCTGCCCCAGTTGATGTGAATCCTAAATTTTTGGTGGGGGTTACACAGAGGAAGCAAGTCTTTGTTTCCAGACTGGCACCTGATCTTACTTCGGAAGATGTAATATCTTATATTAATTCCAAAGTGCAGGTCTAAAATTTGACTGTGAATAAATTTAAGTTTTCGTATTCCTTTAAAATTAGCCTTCTCTTTGCTTTTTCGAGCTTATTTGTTGTGGAGATTTTTGTCAGAGCATGTTGTAGTTAAGGAGTTTACGACGAAGGAAAAAAACGGCATCCGGTTTCCCTAACCCCATCGTCACTTCCAATGAACTTAAACCCTTTTTCATCTAGCGTATCAAAACGTTAGAGGACTTAAATCTAAACTTAGTCGTTTTTTTCTTAGTAGCTTTGGTTTCAGTTATTCCATAGTAGTATCAACCGAGACGTGGCTTAAGCCTGACATTTTGAATTCCGAGTGTTAGGTAATAATTTTTCAGTTTTTAGGCGTGACCGTGTGTCTGGTCGTGGTGGCGGCGTTCTTATTGCTGTTAACTCGGCCTTACCTTCGGAACTTATTTCTACTAACCCTGTAGATATTGAATTTATTTGTGTAAAAATTGATTTGAATGACATTTTCTTATTTCTAACAGTCTCCTATATTCCTCATTCTTCCGATCTTTCTGTTTATATGTACCATTTAAACTCTATTAGAAACGTTTCTGTTGAATATCGAATATCTTTTGTTGAATATCGAATATCTTGTAAACTTCATACCAACCATCTGGCAACATTGTATTCTCGTATGACTTGCACATTCTTATGTATGTACTCTTACAAAAGTCAGTTCTTAATTAAACGTTCACAATTCAACATTGCGCGAGTGTTTTATTCTCTAACAAAACCAACAAAGGTTATGGGCCCAGATCCCTCGTGAATTGTGAAAAGACTAGAAAACGTTTGGTAAAGAATTCGTAATGAACATGTCAATTCAAATAGAAAAACTTGATGACGGAAATTATGACATATGGAGTTTGTCTATGCGGAGTTTATTAATTACATCGGATTTGTGGAATGTCGTGTGTGAAAAACAAATCAAACCCGAAGAAGCAACGCAGGCAGCAAAATGGGAAGCCCTTGATCAAAAGGCTTTAGCCAGTTTAATATTAAATGTTAAACCCACGCAGTTGATGCACATAAAGTCGTGCACAACATCGGCAGAAGCATGGAAAAAATTGCGCAGAATTCATATGCCGGCGGGACCAATTAGAAAAACCCAGTTGTATCAAAAACTAGTGAGATTAAAAATGCAACCTGGAGATACTGCGTCTCAGTATGTTAATTCGTTTGTAAACATAACTGATAAATTGGCAGAGCTCGAAATAAATTTGGAAGACGAGTTGAAGGTCATCATGTTTTTGTCTAGTTTGCCTGAGTCTTGGGAAAATTTTGTGGTCGCAATAGAAACACGCGACGAGATGCCGCCATTTGAAACTGTAAAAATCAAATTCCTCGAAGAAGGCGCTAGAAAAGAAGAGAAACTAGAAGAGACAGAAGCTGTGTACAAACACACAAATCAGAACAACAGTAAGCAGAAAGACGATCGCCAAAAAGATAAATTTAAAGGGAAATGCTACAATTGCCAAAAACCGGGACATCGCGCGAGTGAATGCAGAAATAAAAAGAAAGAAGACAAAAGAGAAAAATACAACGAACAATCAAATTTTTTAATGCATAGCAGTGTGTTTAAAGACAGAAAAAATATATGGTGCTTTGACAGTGGCGCTACTTCACATATGTGTTGTGACAAAACTAAATTTTCAAATATTAGTGAAAATAAAACCACGGTCATGTTAGCAGCAGATAAATTTATTGAGTCGCCTGGTATAGGAACTGTGATTTTGCACACTGAAAATCGGCAAATAACATTGAGAGACGTTCTGTATGTCCCTTCGTTAAATATGAATTTTGTATCGATAAGCAAAGCAGCAAAATACGGTCACCATACGAAATTTGAAAATAACGGAGCAGTAATATGCAACAAAAGTGGTGAAATAGTGTTACGCGCAAAACAAGAAAACAACTTATATATATACGAAAATAAATTTGAACACAATGAAGTGCATATCTCTCAAGATTCAACATGGGCATCAATTTGGCATAATCGGTTCGGCCATTTAAATTTCAAAAATTTGAAAGACTTAAGTGAGAAAAAACTTGTGCATGGATTAAATATTAAAAACATTGATATTAAAACAAATTGTGACACTTGCAATAAGGCAAAAATATGTAGTTTGCCATTCCCAAAAAAGTCGGAACGGATAACAAAAAGTGTTCTTGAACTGGTTCATAGCGATGTATGCGGGCCTATGAATGTCAGTTCAATCGCCGGAAATCGATATGTGGTTACTTTTATCGACGATTACACTAGAAAGAACTTCGTTTACTTTATGCGCACAAAGAGTGAAGTGTTTGAAAAATTCAAGCTATTCAAAAGTTATGTTGAATGTCAAACAAATAAGAAAATAAAGGTATTGCGTAGTGACAACGGCACCGAGTATAAAAGCAAACAATTTGACGATTTTTTGAAAAAGTGCGGAATTAAAAGACAATTGACGGCTTCCTACACGCCGCAGCAAAATGGTATTGCTGAGAGAGCAAATCGCACATTAATAGAAATGGCAAAAAGTCTCCTAATTCACGCAAGTTTGCCGGAATTTCTGTGGGCTGAAGCTATGCACACCGCAGCTTATTTGCGTAATAGATGTCCAACTAAAGTTCTCAATGGAGAGACTCCCTTTGAGTTATGGAAAGGGCGAAAGCCATCTGTAAAGCATTTTCGCACCTTTGGATCACGCGTTTTTGCACTGGATAAACCGAAGAAGGGGAAGTTTCAGGCAAAAGGAAGCGAGTATGTGTTCGTTGGATATTCACCAGAGACAAAAGCGTATCGTCTCTACGATCCCGAGAAACGGTCAGTAATAGTACGTTGTGACGTAAAATTCTTGGAGGGTGAGTTTAAGTCAAATGCACAGAACCCAATAATTGATTTTTCGACAAACATTATTCGTCTGGAGCCACCTGTAGAAATTTTACAGCCAGAACCAGTAAATCAAGAGGTACAGGATATGGACCACAGTGACTCAGACGAAGAAGGGGAAGAGTTTGTCAGCGCCAACGATGAAGAAGAGACATTGGAACAGGCGGAAATTTCTGCACGTCATGGACCAGGAAGACCAAGAATTATACGGACAGGCGAACGCGGCAGGCCCCGAAAGCAGTACAACGTACTAAATTACCTGGATAGTACGGATGACATTGAAACACCGAAATCCGTTGCAGAAGCGTTGAGCGGTCAGTATGTTCGTAACTGGCAAGATTCAATGCAAACGGAAATGAACGCCTTAAGAAAGAACAAGACATGGGTCTTGGTGGACCTACCTCCCAAGCAAAAGGCTATTGCATCAAAATGGGTTTTTCGTATAAAGCGAAACAAAGACGGCGAAATCGAGCGATTCAAGTCTAGACTAGTTGCCAAAGGATGTGGGCAGCAGTTTGGAGTCAATTACTGGGAAACATTCTCTCCAGTAATACGTTATGAAACAATACGAATGCTATTTGCTATCGCCGCAGAGAAGGAGCTTTGTATGCATCAATTGGACATCTCTAATGCATACTTAAACAGTACTTTAGAGGAAACCGTTTATATGAAGCAACCGGAGAACTTTGTTGACGAGGATCATCCAACGAAAGTATTGAAGCTGCAAAAGGCAATCTATGGCCTAAAACAATCTGGGCGATCCTGGAATAACACACTGGATGAGGTTTTAAAAGGATTAGATTTCAAAAGATGCAAAAGCGAGCCGTGTCTTTACGTACATCCCACAGAACAGAAGTACATTGCAGTTTACGTAGACGACTTAATTATCATTTGTCCTACCGAGAGAGACATTGATAAAATCAAAAGTAGCATTGCTGACAAGTTCGAGACACATGATGGCGGCCCCCTAAAATACTTTCTTGGAATGGAAGTTAAGCGAGTTGGCGAACGTGGTCCTGTAACCATGTCGCAAAAGAAGTACATAGAATCCTTATCAGCCACCTATGGGATGCAGAACTGCCGATCTGCGCCCACGCCACTTGAGCCTGGATTTCAAGTTTCCTGCCAAGATGACAATTGCGCCAAGGTAAATATAACAGAATATCAATCGCTAATAGGTTCCCTTATGTATTTAGCAGTGTTGAGCCGACCTGATATATTGCACGCCATTTGCAAATTATCTCAACGGAACACGAATCCTCACGTAGAGCACCAAACTGCAGCCAAGCGTGTTTTACGATATTTATCTGGAACCATGGATCTGAGCATCACATATCACAAAACTGGAAATCAAGTAAAGGGCTTTGCTGATGCTGATTGGGCAAATGACCAGAATGACAGGAAATCGTATTCAGGATATGCGTTTATGTTGGGCGGCAGCGCGTTTTCCTGGGCATCTTCAAAACAGGGCGTAGTTGCCCAAAGCAGCACTGAAGCTGAGTACATCGCCTTATCGACTGCTGCCAAAGAAGCCGTTTATCTTCACAGACTGCTAAAAGAAGTCGGCTGCTTAGACCAAGATAAAATTGTCTTATTAGGTGACAATATTAGTGCGCAGTATATCGCTAAAAACCCTGTACATCACAAGCGCACCAAACACATAGATATAAAGTATCACTTCATAAGAGAGAAAGTCGAAAGTAAAGAAATAGAACTAAATTATGTATCAACAAATGAAAATGTTGCCGATATTTTTACAAAAGGCTTAGGAAAGCAAAAGCATTATGAATCAATTAAATTACTTGGATTAAATTAAAATAAATGTATGTAGTTTAAGAGGAAGTGTTGAATATCGAATATCTTTTGTTGAATATCGAATATCTTGTAAACTTCATACCAACCATCTGGCAACATTGTATTCTCGTATGACTTGCACATTCTTATGTATGTACTCTTACAAAAGTCAGTTCTTAATTAAACGTTCACAATTCAACATTTCGCGAGTGTTTTATTCTCTAACAAAACCAACAGTTTCGCATTTTGTAACCGATAAGGACTACCTTGTCGTTTTGGCCGATTTCAATCTCCCAGAAATATGTTGGTTCACTATTCCTTATTCCAATTCGGTATTACCCAGTAATAGCCACGACTTTATTTATTGTATGCTTGAATTGTCACTATCCCAGGTCAATTTTGTCAAAAACTCTCTGAGTAGGCAATTGGATTTTATTTTTTCCATGGATCCTTCTAATACGCTTGTATCTAGGATCGATCCTCGTTCTATTCCTGAGGACCCTTATCATACTTCAATTGCTATATGAATTGAGTTGTCAGAAAAATTTGTCTGCCTGTCCGTCTATTGCCTCATACTATTTCCGAAAAACTAATTTTCGAAAATTAAATAAGCTTATTAATGACTTTGACTGGTCTAACTTGTACATGTCTAAGAATCTTGACACCGCAATAAATTTATTTTATAATGCTCTAAATTCTATTTCTACGCAATGTGTTCCCATTTCTTGTCATAGTAACACGAATAGACCTGTGTGGTATTCACCTAAGCTAGTGACCTCTCCCGTTATCTTTTGGGTCGATCGCATTTTTTAGTTTATAGAACACTATGCTATAAGGCCTATCTTTCTCGCTTTAAAATTCAATTTCGCCGTAACCCCAAACAATTATTTAATTTCGTCAATTTAAAGCGTTATACCTCGATCTTGTTTTCTTCCTTATCTTTTATGGATAAGAAAGCAAATACTCATCTATTGCTCATCTTTTTGGTAAATTTTTCCAATCTACTTATTCGACGTCAAATTTTAATTTGGATCGGCACTATCCTTTTGACCTTCCTCGGTCAAATAATATATACTCTCCTTTAATTACTGAAATTCAGTTGCTTAATGAACTTAAGCTAATCAAGCGAGTTTTTTTCCCGGGACCGGATGGGGTTCCCAGCTGCGTATTAAGGCATTGTGCTGAATCTCTGTGCAAGCCCATTCTTAAACTTTTTAACTTATCAATCAGTCTCTCTTCTTTCTCTGCTATTTGGATGGAGTCCTTTATTATTCCTCTCCATAAAAAAAGGAAGCAAATCTGATGCTCAAAACTATAGAGGCATCTCAAAAATGTCAGTTATTCCTAAGATTTTTGAGAGACTTTTAACTTCTCATCTTCAACATTTATTAATTAATTTCACCCTGTCAGCATGGATTTGTAAGACAAAGGTCGACCACGACTAATCTTCTAGAATTTTCCTCAATGGTAATTAAAGGTTTTAAAAACAAGTCCATAATAGAATTTCCATCTAACCTTGTTGTCTGTATAAGGAATTATCTTACTGCAAGAACTCAAAGAGTTATTTTTAAGAAATCATTATCAAATAGTATAACTGTGTCGTCCGAGGTTCCTCAAGGCAGTCACCTGAGTTCCCTTTTATATTCTATTTTTATAAAAGATCTTCCATCAGTCATATCACACTCTCGTGTTTTTATGTTAAATTATGTTTTTCTTGCAGGAATATGGAATCTCACATTAATCTGCAAACTGATTTAAGTGCTTTTAATTCGGTGCCATTTGCTAAATTTAAATGCTTCTAAGTGCAAGATTATGACCTTCTGTCGGGACACTCCACTCTTGGCCTCCTATCATCTTAATCAAAATGCTCTTCAACGTATAGGCACAGTAAATGATTTAGGGATTTTACTTGATTCTAAATTAAAATTTGATAGTCACATTTTATCCACTGTCAATAAAGTCATGGGAGTTCTTGGATTTGTGAAGAGTTGGTCTAAAGAATTCGATGACCCTTATACAACCAAGATTTTATACGTGGCTCTTGTTCGCCCAATTTTAGAATACGGTTCATGCGTTTGGTGCCCTTAATATAAGGTGCATCAAAATCGTATTGAGTCCGTTCAAAAAAAGTTTTTGCTTTTTGCTCTCCGTGGCTTAAATTGGAATTCGGAATTGAGCCTTCCCTCGTACTCTAGTAGGCTACAACTAATAGATTTGCCGTCCCTAGTAAACCGTAGAACCCTTCTTAATACTCTTTTTATGCATAAATTAATAAACGGCATGGTTGACTCTCCTGAGTTAATTAGCCGAATTAGTTTCGCAATTCCTTATAGACCGCTGCGGACCTTTTCTCCTTTAGTAGTCTGTCCAGCCACATCTAATTATTTAATGCATGAGCCTTATTAAATTTATGTAGAGACTATAATAGTTTGTACCACTTAGTCTGCTCCTCCTCTAGTATGCAATCTATCAAAATTAATATATTATTACACCTTCGTTTAAATCCTTTTCTTCCTTAGTAGAGTACTTGATTGCCTAATCTATTCCTCTGCCTTCAAGAATTTATGATTTAATTAGTTTTTTTCGCGAATCGTGTCACGTGACTCTGTCCTACGGTCGGTTGGGCGTCTGAGCTATCGAGCTTGGTAACCCGCGCGTAAACAGGCTTCCGCTTGGTTTCGTTGGGCCACTTGATCGTACTATTCTTTGTACGTCCATAAAAAAAAAAAAAAAAAAAAAAATATCCTGAAAAATTTTAGATTTTGATATGGCTTTTATGTATGTACTGTTTTTCCTGATTCTGTTATTATAGTAGTGTGTTTGTTTTCCTTAACTATTTCTTTCCTATATTTTGGGGAAAGCTTGGATCCTAATCTAGTATTTACTCTTACGAATATTTCTTCTCCAGGCTGATAATTACGTATTTCATTCCTGTTCTTGTTATGGTTCTTTCTTCTTTTCAGTTTCGTCTGTCAAGTCTTCTACTTTGGACCGGGTGAATCGAGCTTTAATTCCTTTGAAGTGACTTCGGTAAACTGCCTGTATTTTTCCCATTATATCTTCAGTCGTATGGATTCCGTTAATTACGGAAGGGTTGAGATATTTTTCTAGGTCTCTTATTATATCGTCTGTCGTGTTTTCAAGTCGGTATATTTCGTGTCTATGGTATGTAGGAAATGGGATGGTGAACTTGTAGTCGTATTTATCAGATTTGTAAAAGAATATTTGATTTCTGAAAACATTTATTGGGGCTTTGACGCTAAATATTGAATCATGGCTAGAATTTTCGGCGCTATGTTGTGTGAGCCTTCCATCTCTTGATTCTGGCATTTCCATTCCAGCTACTCAGAGAATGTGTTAAAGGTTGATGATCTGTGATTTTTGAGGGCCTTGAGTGCCCAAATTATTGCTAGCATCTCTTTCTCGTTAGCCGCATAGTTCTCTTCTGATTTGGAAAGTGTTCTAGAGAGCAATGATATTGGGTGGTTGTCCTGCGACAGAGCTGCTCCTATCGCGAAATTTGAAGCATCGGTAGTTAAATGGAATTCCTTATTGAGATCTGGATATTTCTTTTGACACTAAGCTACTTTTAAGCTTCTTAAAAGATTCTAGATTTTCATTGTCTAGTGAAATTGATTTTTTAGATGAAATTCTTTTGGACACGTGTCCATCTTCCCCTCTCAAAAGTGAAGTAAGGGGTTTTGGCAATTTGGCATAGTTTTGTATAAATCTTCTATAGTAGCCGGAAAGCCCTAGGAAGGATCTTAGATCCCTCAAAGTTTTAGGACAGGGATAATTTGCTATCGCTGCCACTTTACTCGGGTTTGTTTCTATTCCCCTATCGGAAACAACAAATCCGAGGAATTCGACTTTGTTTTTCATGAACTCACATTTATCCAGCTGACATTTCATGTTACCGTTATGTAAGGTTTTAAAAATTTTAGCCAAGTTTTCAATATGCGTATCATCATCTTTGGTAAATATGATGATATCGTCTATGTAAATAAAACATATTTTCCCAATATGTTCTCGAAGTATGTCATCTAATGCGCGTTGGAAAATGGAGGGCGCATTCTTCAGACCGAATGGGAGACGTGTGAACTCGTATTTTCCGTTGTTTACGGAGAAGGCGGTCTTTTCTATGTCGCTATTTTTCAAAGGGATTTGATGGAACTCACTTTTCAGGTCTAGAACAGAGAATACTTTATTGTCCCCTAATTGGGTAAGTACCTCATTTATTTCGGGAATTGGGTATTTATCTGCAATGGTTATTTTGTTGAGTTTACGATAATCTATAGCCATGCGATATTTTTTATTGCCTGAAGCGTCTGCCTTTTTGGGAACAATCTACACTGGTGAATTGTAAGGGGATCTAGAAGGTCGAATTATGCCATCTTCTAAAAGTTCTTTTATTTGTTTGTTTACTTCATCTTTCAGTGTCATCGGATACTGATAGAATTTCGAGTAAACTGGAGTATCGGACGAGGTTCCGATCGCTGCCTTCACATTTGTTGTGTAGGTCAGTTTCTGGTTTGGGTCTGCGAACAAGGCTGGAAATGATTTGAGTAATTCGCTTTTTTGTGTGCCGGACAAGTGAGATGTTCTTGGAATAATTGTGTTGACGGCTTCGAATGTTTTTTCTTTAATGGGGATCGAGATTCCGGTTTTTAATGTCATAATATTTTTGCTGGTTTTTATCTCTGCACCTAATTCTTTCAAACTATCGCTGCCCAAAATTGCATCAAAAGATTTCAATGTGGGCATCAGGAAAAACTTTACTTTAACGTCCTGAATATTAAAAAGGTTCGCTACCTTATGGTGCGTATCTACTGTGCTGCGTCCTACTGAAACGGCATTGAAAGGTGATTTGTTCTGTATGGGGCTATCGACGAATCTGAGTTGGATGTTATTTCTATTTGAGCCTAAGTCTATAAGTATTCTAATAAATTTGCCATTCCTCAGCTTGCATACGAAGTATGGGAGAGAGGAATTCTTTATTCTAAAAAATTCAATGCTGCGTCATCGTAGTAGTCGTAAGCGTTATTGTCAGCGTCGGCTTTTTCAATTTGATCTACGTTGTCTAGGTTGTCGTCAAGATTGTTGCAGTCATCGTACTCTGCCATAGCTTGTTCATAGTGTTTCGTTTTCCGTCATTGTAGCCTGTATATTAAAATTCCTTTGTCGCTTCATCCCATATGGTATGGGACCAGGTGGTCTTTTGCCTGGTTTGAAGCGAGGTCTGTTCATTCTGGTCTGAACACTGTGATCCACATCCATGGGCTCTGGACGAGGCAGTGGTTTTGGGGCCTGTGGCCTAGGCGGCGCTAACTGTTGTGGCGGGAATTGCCTATTCTGAAAAGGTCGAGGTGCAGCTACTGGCTGTGCAAACTGGTAACCGAAGTTATTTAAATTTAGTCATGGTAAGGGGGTTGGTGGTTGTTGTCCGACTCGGTAATATTGATTTCTTGGGGCTGGAATTGGTGGTTGTCTATTGGTGAATAAAGTATTGCTAGGAGCATGTAAAGGCTTTGAAGTCTGGCTTCTAAATTGTTTTGTCTGCCCCATGTTTGTTGCATGTCTTGCCCTGAAGTTCTGGTTTTCCAATTTAAGGCAAAGGTGTAATGCTGACTACTGTAAGACTACTGGTTCTTTGATTCCCAGTAGGCGAGGCAAGTCGCCTTGTAATCCTTGTCGCCTGATTCTTTGTCTACAAGCTTCTGTACTAAGTGTTGATGGCCTAATCAAATTATTCACATTAGCCATAAAACACTAAATGAATCCGAATTAAGAATGGGTCGAGTTTTAATTCAGTCAAGGGAGCAAATGATGGAGCTTATTTCTTATTATGTTCAAAGTAAATTAGTTATATGTTATGCTTTCTTAAAGATAATTTGTTTTTGCTTTTTATATGCACATTTAATTCTATTTGTGTTTTTAGTTTGTTGCTAGTTTTTTTTTGCAATCCTACAGTACTATGGGTAACTTCGATGATGTGGTTCCTCCCTCCGACGATCCGGATTTCATCCTTTTTGTCCCACGACTACTAGGGATCCTGCGATGCGTACAGGGTTGAGGGGTGGTCTGTGGCCTTGCCTTCAGTCCTTGGAGTCCACCGATGGGCAAATGAACAAGTTAAGTTTTATTGAAGGAACGGAAAAAATTTTATTTTTATTTTATTTTTTTCCCGTGAGTTGTACGTTCACTTTCACTCGTGTTTAGACCGGTAGCAGCAATTCTAATTGCTAGCCACGAACTTACAAGACGTTTTGCTGTATCGTACGCGTACCGGTCCCTGCTCGGGGCGCCAGTTAATTACTTGCGGATTGCAAAGTATAAAAATAAAAAGACTTTAAAGTTCGATTAGAACGTTGACTTTATTAGTCCAAAACCAAATTACAACTAACTACCCTACGCTGTGCCTAACAAGCTGTGAGTCTTTGGCTGTGAGCTGTGCTGCCCTTAGTGGCAGAGGATCGACGTCGGTTTTGCTGCTTCCAATAGGCCACGACATCGGCTGATGTCTTGTTGATCGAATTGGTATTGTAATCACATGCATTGGTGGGAACGGAAACAGGTGCCGATCAGGTTCTTAGAATTCAGCTTTGGCAGCTGGGCGCGTGTAGGAAATTATGCAGACGCTGAGCTTGCAGATTGAAGATTGCGTACTGGAGTTCATTTTATAATATAAAATGTAACATTTTTGTTAACTCTTCCCCCTCCAATTTATGCTTGTCCTCAAGCGGTCTCTAGAAGTAGGTATGAGGTAGCTGATATTGAGCTTCGTGGTGCGTGGGTTCTAATTGCAATGTTATGCTTCTCTGCTTCTGACTATAGGTATGTAAGCCAAGGGTGACAATCAGGGCAATGCCGAGTTTTTATATGCATCAGCTGTCCAGTGTCATTTATGTGCAATGCTTCCAGTGCTTCAAGTGATAGAACCTTAGGTCTCTCTTTTTCTTCAGCCTTCAGGACTGTAGGTTCCAAGTTGCTGAACCGCTTATTATCGATAATCATCGAGTCATTTGATAGTTGGACAAGGTAGGTTCCCTCTAGGTGAAGCCTCGTGTTGTTCCAGGTTACGTTTCCATCGTAGTCGTTTAGTAGGATGATTCCGTTGTCGACTTCTTCTATTTTGGATACGTGGTCGGCATTGCTAAAACTACACAGCGCTTTCTTTCCCTGAATTAACTTTGGAATTACTTATATTAACAATTTTTTTCTTATCGCAAATTTTAATATATTCTATTGTTTTACAAGTTTGGGGAATTCCATAAGTCACGTTTTCAAATACAAAGACTTCTTGAAAGCTTAAATTGAATTGTTTTTTACTTTAGGTTTTATAACAATGTCTTGATATTGTATCGTTTCAAAATTGGGGATTTTTACAATATACAAAAGTCTAGTCTTATTGTGTAGAATTGAGACATCGGAAAACTCCATTATTTCTTCCATTGACAAGGGTGGGACGTTATTGGTTTTAAATTTTTTTTTTCGATTTTAATTAACTCATCTGCATTCAATACAAGTGTGTTAACTACGTTTAGTCATGCCCACTGAATGGCATATCTAATGTTAATAATTTCCTCTTTTGGAAGTCTAATTTGATTGTGCAAACTAATAGCTATCTCTACAGTAACTGAACTGCTTTTCTGAATAGAATTCGTGAGAGCGTTGGATACCCAAGTAAGTTTGTTTATTCTTTCCTCTAACTGTTTGTTGACTATGACCTGTTGTTTATTGTTGTCAATTAATTAATTTAAATTCTGCTCTATCATAACCAGGTCATCATGATCTGGGCTACCCGCAATGTACTTCCAACCTGAACCTAGCCAATTTAGAGACCTAGGTTTCCGGGTTTTCGGAGAGACTGTAATTGTTCGGAATGTGTGGATAGTTGTATTTATCTCTTGGTGAAGAGTAGCGTATAATGGACTGTGTTTGAGGCTATTTTCCGTATGTTCATGTAAAATGTCTAAAGCGGTTTGGATTTGGTCGTTGTTAATGATGTGTATTTGTTTGGTCGTTGAGGTTTGCAATTTTCCGATCCCCTTGGTTATTGTCAGTATCTTTGCGTTCGTATAGTTCGTAAGATTCATTGCTCCACCGACATCTCTCGTAATCCATTGGCAATTGTCTGTCGTCGCGCTCGGACGTGTTTTTTGTGCTTTCAAATGAATTACTTTTTACCCCGCTTAATTTCTGTTAATTTTTGTTCATCTGTGCATCGGTGTATTATCTTTGCATTAAAATAAAGAAACTAACTTTGCTTTTACACTTTGAATTTTTTTATTCTTTATTTTCGCGCATTATTACAAACTAAAAATTGTTCTTGTGTGACAAAATTTGTTTCAAACAAAAACAATTTTTCGTTTCTGCTATTGCATGCACTCAACTTGTACGCGCTCTTGCACTTTTCGTTTTCGTTTTCGCTTTCTTACGCTCGCACATTTTTACGCTCACCGTACGCTCTCGTTTTTCAATTGCCTCGCGTTTCTCTTCGGAGCCTTTCAACGCTGAGTCTTTTTTTTTCTTTTGCACTAAGTTTTTTTGATCTTTGTGTTTTGTTTTCGTGTGGCTCTCCAGAGTCCGACTTTGTGTTCTTGTAAGTATTAACCCTTGGTTGTGCTTATTTTCTATATCTTAATCTTTTATTTTGGCTTTATAATCGCCACGAAATTTTAAAATAAAAATAAAATTAAAAAAAAAATATATACATAAAAGAAATGTTTGTCTGTGCCAAAAAAAATTGCCAAAATGCAAAATCTACCTCTATACCGGTCATTGGGTGTTGGCTGTGTGATAACCTCATACATGTTAAGTGTGCTGGTTACACAGGTCGCGTCAATGACTTCATAGAGGCTCGTACGGGTTTAAAGTGGAGTTGTGAGGCTTGCCGGGAAGTTGAGATGGAGATGCGAGCATTTATGCGGCAGACTAGGTGTGGGTTTAAAGATCTTCACCTAGGCTTTGCAAAACTCAATCAGGCTTTTTCAGTTTTGGAAAGCCAATTTAATGGCCTAAAGCTTTTAAATAGCTCTCCAAAGCGTAAGAAGTCTGGCTTGGAAACGCAGAATTGTTCGCGTGTCCTCCAAGTCCCGGCAAATGGGCCTCCAACTCAAACTATAAATAATCAGCTGATTTCTTTTGTGTTCCCTGGGCCGGTACTTAGGTCCTCTAACAACAATATGTTAGCAGTTCCTAATGCTTGCACTCTGGACACTGGGACTTCAGGAAACCCACCTAGTCCGTTGCCTGTAGCGTCCAGCTCGTCTGCTCTGGATAGGAATATATCCCCTCCAATGGCGGTTGGGATTCCACCAACTACGGAGGCTAATTCTTCTGCCCCAGTTGATGTGAATCCTAAACTTTTGGTGGGGGTTCCGCAGAGGAAACAAGTCTTTGTTTCCAGACTGGCACCCGATCTTACTTCGGAAGACGTAATATCGTATATTAATTCGAAAGTCCAGGTCTCAAATTTAACTGTGGATAAATTCAAGTTTTCGTATTAAAATAAAAAAAAAATTAGCCTTCCCCCTTGCTTCTTCGAGCTTATTTGTTGTGGAGATTTTTGGCCAGAGCATGTTGTAGTTAAGGAGTTTACGGCGAAGAAAAAAAATCGGCATCCGGCTTCCCTAACGCCTTCGTCACTCCCAAAAAAACTAGAACCCTTTCATCTAGCGTATCAAAACGTTAGAGGACTTAAACCTAAACTTAGTTGTTTTTTTCTTAGTAGTTTTGGTTTCAGTTATTCTGTAGTAGTACTAACCGAGACGTGGCTTAAGCCTGACATTTTGGATTCCGAAGTGTTAGGTAATAACTTTTCAGTTTTTAGACGTGACCGTGTGACTGGTCGTGGTGGCGGCGTTCTTATCGCTGTTAACTCGGCCTTACCTTCGGAACTTATTTCTACTAACCCTGTAGATATTGAATTTATTTGTATAAAAATTGATTTGAATGGCATTTTCCTATTTCTAACAGTCTCCTATATTCCTCCTTCCTCTGATCTTTCTGTTTATATGTGCCATTTAAACTCTATTAAATACGTTTCAAATTTTGTAACCGACAAGGACTACCTTGTCGTTTTGGGTGATTTCAATCTCCCAGAAATATGTTGGTCCAATGTTTCTTATTCCAATTCGGTATTACCCAGTAATAGTCACGACTTTATTGATGGTATGCTTGAATTGTCACTATCCCAGGTCAATTTTGTCAAGAACTCCCTGAGTAGGCATTTGGATTTGATTTTTTGCTTGGATCCTTATAATACACTTGTAACTAGAATCGATCCTCTGTCTCTTCCTGAGGATCCTTATCATCCTTCAATTGGCTTATCAATTGACTTTCCTTGTCGAAAAACTTGGTCTGTTTGTCCGTCTATTGCCTCATACTGTTTCCAAAAAACTAATTTTCGAAAATTAAATGAGCTTATTAATGACTTCGACTGGTCAAACTTGTACATGTCTAAGAATCTTGACATCGCAATAAATTTATTTTATAATGCTCTAAATTCAATTTTTACACAATGTGTTCCCACTTCTTGCCATAGTAACAAGAATCGACCTGTGTGGTATTCACCTAAGCTAATAAATTTAAAAAATGTTAAGCTTAGGTTGTTCAAAAAGTTCAAATTATCCGGGAATCCTAGCGACCTCTCCCGTTATCTTTTGGCTCGATCCAAATTTTCGGTTTATACCACACTATGCTATAAGGCCTACCTTTCTCGGTGTAAAACTCAATTTCGCCGGAACCCCAAACAATTTTTTAATTTCGTCAATTCAAAGCGTAATACCTCTATTTTTCCTTCTTCCTTATCTTTCATGGATAAAAAAGCAAATACTGACCAGTCTATTGCTGATCTTTTTGGTACCTTTTTCCAATCTACTTATTCGACGTCAAATTTTAATTTGGATCAACACTATCCCTTTGACCTTCCTCGGTCAAATAATATATACTCTCCTTTAATTACGGAAATTCAGTTGCTTAATGAACTTAAGCTAAGCAAACCAGTTTTTTCCCCGGGACCGGATGGGGTTCCTAGTTGCGTATTAAGGCATTGTGTTGAATCTCTGTGCACGCCCATTCTTAAACTTTTTAACTTATCAATCAGTCTCTCTTCTTTCTCTGCTATTTGGATGGAGTCCTTTATTATTCCTCTCCATAAAAAAAGGAAGCAAATCTGATGCTCAAAACTATAGAGGCATATCGAAACTGTCAGCTATTCCTAAGATTTTTGAGAGACTTTTAACTTCTCATCTTCAACATTTATGTAAGTCTCTAATTTCACCCTGCCAGCATGGATTTGTAAAACAAAGGTCGACCACGACTAATCTCTTAGAATTTTCCTCATTGGTAATTAAAGGTTTTAAAAACAAATCCCAGACTGATGTTATTTACACAGATTTTAGCAAGGCTTTTGATTCAGTTAACCATTCCTTGCTTTTATATAAACTAAACATAATAGGTTTTCCATCTAACCTTGTTGCCTGGATAAGGGATTATCTTACTTCAAGAACTCAAAGAGTTCTTTTTAAGAAATCATTATCTAATAGTATAACTGTGTCGTCCGGGGTTCCTCAAGGCAGTCACCTTGGTCCCCTTTTATTTACTCTTTTTATAAATGATCTTCCATCAGTTATATCACACTCTCGTGTTTTTATGTATGCAGATGATGTTAAACTGTGTTTTTCTTACAGGGATATAGAATCACACATTAATCTGCAAACTGATTTAAGTGCTTTTGAGTCGTGGTGCCATTTCAATTTGCTAAATTTAAATGCTTTTAAGTGCAAAATTATGACCTTCTGTCGGGGCACTCCACTTTTGGCCTCCTATTATCTTAATCAAAATGCACTTCAACGTATAGGCTCAATAAATGATTTAGGGATTTTACTTGATTCTTGATCGTATTGAGTCCGTTCAAAAGAGTTTTTGCTTTTTGCTCTCCGTGGCTTAAATTGGAATTCGGAATTGAGCCTTCCCTCGTTCTCTAGTAGGCTACAACTTATAGATTTGCCTTCCCTAGTAAACCGTAGAACCCTTCTTAATACTCTTTTTATGCATAAATTAATAAACGGCATGGTTGACTCTCCTGAGTTACTTAGCCGAATTAGTTTCGCAGTTCCTTTTAGACCTCTGCGGACCTTTTCTTCTTTAGTAGTCCGTCCAGCCACATCTAATTATTTAATGCATGAGCCTTTTTTAAATTTATATAGAGACTATAATAGTTTGTACCACTTAGTTTGCTCCTCTTCTAGTATGCAATCAATCAAATTTACAATTTAAAAATTTTTTGTTGCTTCCTTTCCATCTTGTTCCTTCCAGAGCTTCAGCTGCTATGTCCACTATGTATTTAATGGTATCTAGGGTCCACTTGTGCCTCCTGAAACAATATTGTATTGCGGAAAGATCTCCCCCTTGCTTGATGGCCCATTCCATTCTATTGTAAACGAGCCTTTCCAGCAGCTTGCCAGCAGAGTCGAGGAGGCAATTTGACCTGTAGGATGATGGGTCACCTGGTGGCTTATTTGCACCTTTCCCTTACCCGGGAATGTTGCCTTTTTCAGACACTGCTTGTACGAGTCCGCAAAGATTTCAGAGTTGGTCCTTATAGCCAATTTCAGGGCGTTGTTGGGGATCATACCTGGTCCTGGCCCTTTGCCATCTTCTATTCTTCGTGTCCTTTCTAGGACTTCTACTATGGGTATTGCGTGGTCTTTTGGGATATCGGTTTTGGGAGGAATCGAGCTAGGGGCCAGTTTTGCATCATCTGAAATAGGGTTTCCACTATTTCAGACTTTTTTTTTTGGTATCCGCAGAAAGAATTGGCTTCGCTGCTCTGAATTTTTTTTAAAGCCACGTTGTTAGCCATGCCCCTGATGTCGATATCTGCTGCGTCGCATAGATGCAGAAAGCACTTAGCTGTGCTTGTACGGATCGTTTTACTGTGCTTGGGGTATCCTCGGTTTGGAGCCATACTAGATTTGCATGCCAAGTGGTCGCTATCTGTATATGAAGTGTCTATTCCGTGTGGAAAACATATCTGCGAAACGTATGGCCATTACCTGTACTTAGAAGGCCAACGTCTAGGGATGCAAATGTTTTAAGAAGAAGGCGGCTTCTTGCGTTGGTTTCAGAAGTTTCTCATTCTACTGCCCATGCGTTGAAGTCTCCAGTGATATGGATGTTTTGTTTGTTCCTTGTGTCCTGTGCGATGTCATCCAGAATTTTTTCATATTTTTGAATACTAAAGTTTGGAGCTAAGTATTAGCTGAATATCCAGTATCTGTTGTTCTTCGCTCTTCCTTGTACGCGGGACAATTATAGCTCCCCTTAGCATGACCTGTATTTTTATCTTTGCTCCCAGTGCAAAGCAGACAGTTTGGTTTATTAGTTCATGTCTTGGTTATGTGACTTTCTATGCCGCAATTGAAGCATTTTCGTCTGTGGCACTAATAGCATCTCTTTTGTCTTATCACATCTTGCAAACGACATAGAGACCAAAGAAATTTAATTTTGCCCTGTTTTGCTAAGATCCTTGCGTTTTCGTTTGCTAACGAGATTATCGCTATTTGGAGACCCGCTACCGTATTTCTCAACGATTCAAGCGTTGCTTGATGCCTGCTTCCATCCAGTGCGTTACTTACGGCGTTTAGAATCTTTTCCGCTTTGAAAGGTCATCGAAGTCTTGTATTTCGACTTCTGCTATATCCTCAAGAGTTTAAGCTATTGCTCGCTGACCCATTCTCTTTCCTCCAGCATCTTAAAATTCAGAAGTACTGTAGTTCGCAGGTTTTCTAAGTTGCAGTAGGAGATCGCATTTTGCTGTCTTGCAAACTCATTGTACATCTTCACTGAGATGCTGGAGTGTCAGATTGCTTCTTGCTGTTTTAGAAGATTTGCATATGAGCATTCTTCCGGTGTCGTTACTACTATAGTGTTAGATCTTTCCTTCCAAATCTTCCTGTTCTCTTTTTGGACTCTCGTCCAGCTCTTGTCTTTAGCCTGCTTCCTCGGAATGTCTTGGTTTTGGGCCTCCGTGTTTTTGTTGGTGCTCTTGGTCAGTCCTTGTTTGGGGGCAGAATCACCTTTTTCCTTTTGGGGGGTCGCTCTTTGCATCGACTGGAAGTCTCTCAGTCTTTTTAGAGTTGCGTGCATGTTTTTTTCGAAGCCGCTTGGACTCCTACTCTTAATTGAGTGCTGTTACCATTCGTTGCGGATCGTTTGTGATTCTGGACTCTCCATTGGCAGCTACGTCTTAATTCTCAGTGATTGTGGCTTCAATTAACTTGCTGTCACATATCGTCTTGGCTATTTTCTGCATATCAATCAGCTTTTAAAGCTGGTCTCTGATTATCTGATTAATATGTTGCTGTCCGCTGAAAATGACTGAGAGTCCGTCGAGGGTAGAGCCCATCTTGTCAATGGCCATCTCGGCCGTTTGTGGCCTTTCTTCTGGCTGCTCAGGTGAAGCACTCCATGGCCTTTGAGTACTTGGATTCGTTCGCAGTATACCAATTCTCCTAAAGTTTCCCTTAAGAACGCGTCCACATCGTCTTACCCGTACTCGGTACGATTTAGCCCTGTGGCTGAGAATTAAGTCAGTCTGAAGTGTAATAAGCTCCAATACGGCGAGAAATATCCCATAAAACGCTGGCCCCTGTGTCAGGAATCTAGGCCAATAGAGAATTAACCCAGTCCGAAATGGAATAAGATCCGATAGGACGAGAAATATCCCATAAAAGGCTTTCCTCTGTGTCAGGAAACGAGGCCAATTCAGAATTAAGCCAATCCGAAATGGAATGAGATCCGATAGGGCGAGAAATATCCCATAAAAGGCTGGCCTATGTGACAGGAAACGAGGCTAATTCAGAATTAAGCCATTCCGAAATGGAATAAAATCCGATAGGGCGAGAAATATCCCATAAAAGGCAGGCCTCTGTGTCAGGAATCGAGAACAATTAATAAGTAAGCCACTCCGAAATCAAATAATATCCGATAGGGCGAGAAACATTCCATAAAAAACTGGCCCCTGTGACAGGAAACGAGGCCAATTCAGAATTGAGCCAGTCCGAAATGGAATAAGATCCGATAGGGCGAGAAATATCCCATTAAAGGCTGGCCTCTGTGTCAGGAAACGAGGCCAATTCGGAATTAAGCCAATCCGAAATGGAATGAGATCAGATAGGGCGAGAAATATCCCATAAAAGGCTGGCCTATGTGACAGGAAACGAGGCTAATTCAGAATTAAGCCATTCCGAAATGGAATAAAATCCGATAGGGCGAGAAATATCCCATAAAAGGCTGGCCTCTGCGTCAGGAAACGAGGCCAATTCAGAATTAAGCCAATCCTAAATGGAATGTGATCAGATAGGGCGAGAAATATCCCATTAAAGGCTGGCCTCTGTGTCAGGAAACGGGGCTAATTCAGAATAGAGCCATTCCGAAATGGAATAGGATCCGATAGGACGAGAAATATCCCATAAAAGGCTTTCCTCTGTGCCAGGAAACGAGGCTAATTCAGAATTGAGCCAGTCCGAAAAGGAATAAGATCCGATAGGGCGAGAAATATCCCATAAAAGGCTGGCCTCTGTGTCAGGAAACGAGGCCAATTCAGAATTAAGCCAATCCTAAATGGAATGAGATCCGATAGGGCGATAAATATCCCATAAAAGGCAGGCCTCTGTGTCAGAAAACGAGGCCAATTGAGAATTAAGCCAATCCGAAATGGAATGAGAATAGATAAGACGAAAAAAAGCCCCTAAAAAGCTGGCCCCTGTGTCAGGAAACGAGGCCAATTCAGAATTAAGCCAATCCGAAATGGAATGAGAATAGATAAGGCGAAAAATAACCCTTAAAAAGCTGACCTCTGAGTCAGGAAACGGGGCTAATTCAGAATTGAGCCATTCTGAAATGGAGAGAGATCAGATAGGGCGAGAAATATCCCATAAAAGGCAGGCCTATGTGACAGGAAACGAGGCCACTTCAGAATTAAGCTAGTCCGAAATGGAATAAGATCCGAAAGGGCGAGAAATATCCCTTCAAAGACAGGCCTCTGTGTCAGGAATCGAGGCCAATTGAGAATTAAGCCAATCCGAAATGGAATGAGAATAGATAAGGCGAAAAATAGCCCTTAAAAAGGTGACCTCTGAGTCAGGAAACGGGGCTAATTCAGAATTGAGCCATTCCGAAATGGAGAGAGATCAGATAGGGCGAGAAATATCCCATAAAAGGCAGGCCTATGTGACAGGAAACAAGGCCACTTCAAAATTAAGCTAGTCCGAAATGGAATAAGATCCGAAAGGGCGAGAAATATCCCTTCAAAGACAGGCCTCTGTGTCAGGAATCGAGGCCAATTAAGACTTAAACAAGTCCGAAATTGAATAAGATCCGATAGGGCGAGAAATATCCCATTATAGTTAGGCCTCTGGGTCAGGAATCTTGGCCAATTGAAAATTAAGCCAGTCCGAAATGGAATAAGATCCGATAGGGCGAGAAATATCCCAAAAAAGGCTGGCCTCTATGTCAGAAAACGACGCCAATTAAGAATTAAGCCAGTCCGAAATGGAACAAGACCAGATAGGGGGAAAAATATCCCATTAAAGGCTGACCTCTGTGTCAGGAATCAAAGCCAATTCAGAATTAAGCCAGTCCGAAATGGAATAAGATCCGATAGGGCGAGAAATATCCCAAAAAAGGCTGGCCTCTGTGTCAGAAAACGACGCCAATTAAGAATTAAGCCAGTCCGAAATGGAACAAGACCAGATAGGGGGAAAAATATCCCATAAAAGTCTAGCCTCTGTGTCAGGAATCAAAGTCAATTCAGAATTAAGCTAGTCCGAAATCGAATAAGATCCGATAGGGCGATAAATATCACAGAAGGCTGGCCTCTGTGTAAGGAAACACAGCCAATTCAGAATTAAGCCAGTCCGAAATGGAATAAGATCCGATAGGGCGATAAATATCGCAGAAAGGATGGCCTCTGTATCAGGAAACGAGGCTAATTCAGAATTGAGCCATTCTTTGGGTTAGAAATCGAGGCCAGTTGAAAGCTTTACGACTCCGTTGAGGAAAATATTAAAAAATGGCTAAAAATGTTCCATAAAAGGCAGTTTTTTGAGTCAGAAATCGAGGCCAGTTGAAAGCCACACCACTCCGATGAGGAAAATATCCAAAAATGGCTTAAAATATTCCATAAAAGGCAGGTCTTTGGGTCAGAAATCGAGGCCAGTTGAAAGCCACACCACTCCGATGAGGAAAATATCCAAAAATGGCTAAAAATATTCCATAAAAGGCAGGTCTTTGGGTCAGAAATCGAAGCCGATTGAAAGCCACACCACTCTGATGAGGAAAATATCCAAAAATGGCTCAAAATATTCCATAAAAGGCAGGTCTTTGGGTCAGAAATCGAGGCCAGTTGAAAGCCACACCACTCCGATGAGGAAAATATCCAAAAATGGCTCAAAATATTCCATAAAAGGCAGGTCTTTGGGTTAGAAATCGAGGCCAGTTGAGGACCACACCACTCCGATGAAGAAAATATCCAAAAATGGGTGAAAATATGCCATAAGAGGCAGGTCTTTGGGTCAGAAATCGAGGCCAGTTGAAAGCCACACCACTCCGATGAGGAAAATATCCAAAAATGGCTAAAAATATTCCATAAAAGGCAGGTCTTTGTGTCAGAAATCGAGGCCAGTTGAAAGCCACACCACTCCAAAATATCCAAAAATGGCTAAAAATATTCCATGAAAGGCAGGTCTTTGGGTCAGAAATCGAGGCCAGTTGAAAGCCACACCACTCCGATGAGGAAAAAATCCAAAAATGGCTAAAAATATTCCATAAAAGGCAGGTCTTTGGGTCAGAAATCGAGGCCAGTTGAAAGCCACACCACTCCGAGGAGGAAAATATCCAAAAATGGCTAAAAATATTCCATAAAAGGCAGGTCTTTGGATCAGAAATCGAGGCCAGTTGAAAGCCACACCACTCCGATGAAGAAAATATCCAAAAATGGCTGAAAATCTTCCATAAAAGGCAGGTCTTTGGGTCAGAAATCGAGGCCAGTTGAAAGCCACACCACTCCGATTAGGAAAATATCCAAAAATGGCTAAAAATATTCCATAAAAGGCAGGACTTTGTGTCAGAAATCGAGGCCAGTTGAAAGCCACACAACTCCAAATATATCCAAAAATAGCTAAAAATATTCCATAAAAGGCAGGTCTTTGGGTCAGAAATCGAGGCCAGTTGAAAGCCACACCACTCCGATGAAGAAAATATCCAAAAATGGCTAAAAATATTCCATAAAAGGCAGGTCTTTGGATCAGAAATCGAGGCCAATTGAGAATTAAGCCAATCCGAAATGGAATGAGAATAGATAAGGCGAAAAATAGCCCTTAAAAGCAGGTGACCTCTGAGTCAGGAAACGAGGCTAATTCAGAAGTTGAGCCATTCCGAAATGGAGAGAGATCCAAAAAGGGCGAGAAATATCCCATAAAAGGCAGGCCTATGTGACAGGAAACGAGGCCACTTGAAAGTTAAGCTAGTCCGAAATGGAATAATATCCAAAAGTGGCGAAAAATATTCCTTCAAAGGCAGGTCCTTGTGTCAGAAAACGAGGCCAATTCAGAAGTTAAGCCAATCCGAAATGGAATGAGAATAGATAAATGGCGAAAAATAACCCTTAAAAAGCTGACCTCTGAGTCAGGAAACGGGGCTAATTCAGAAGTTGAGCCATTCTGAAATGGAGAGAGATCAAAAATGGCGAAAAATATTCCATAAAAGGCAGGTCTATGTGACAGAAAACGAGGCCACTTCAGAATTAAGCTACTCCGAAATGGAATAAGATCCAAAAGGGCGAAAAATATTCCTTCAAAGGCAGGTCTCTGGGTCAGAAATCGAGGCCAATTGAGAATTAAGCCAATCCGAAATGGAATGAGAATAGATAAATGGCGAAAAATAGCCCTTAAAAGCAGGTGACCTCTGAGTCAGGAAACGGGGCTAATTCAGAAGTTGAGCCATTCCGAAATGGAGAGAGATCAAAAAGGGCGAAAAATATTCCATAAAAGGCAGGTCTTTGTGACAGGAAACAAGGCCACTTCAAAATTAAGCTACTCCGAAATGGAATAAGATCCAAAAAGGCGAAAAATATTCCATCAAAGACAGGTCTCTGGGTCAGAAATCGAGGCCAATTGAAAGACTTAAACAAGTCCGAAATTGAAAAATATCCAAAAATGGCGAAAAATATTCCATTATAGGTAGGTCTCTGGGTCAGAAATCGAGGCCAATTGAAAATTAAGCCACTCCGAAATGGAATAATATCCAAAAATGGCGAAAAATATTCCAAAAAAGGCTGGCCTCTATGTCAGAAAACGACGCCAATTAAGAATTAAGCCACTCCGAAATGGAACAAGATCCAAAAAGGGGGAAAAATATTCCATTAAAGGCTGGCCTCTGTGTCAGAAATCGAAGCCAATTCAGAATTAAGCCACTCCGAAATGGAATAAGATCCAAAAAGGCGAAAAATATTCCAAAAAAGGCTGGCCTCTGGGTCAGAAAACGAGGCCAATTAAGAATTAAGCCACTCCGAAATGGAACAAGATCCAAAAATGGGGAAAAATATTCCATAAAAGGCTAGCCTCTGTGTCAGGAATCAAAGTCAATTCAGAATTAAGCTAGTCCGAAATCGAATAAGATCCGAAAATGGCGATAAATATTCCACAGAAGGCTGGCCTCTGTGTAAGGAAACACAGCCAATTCAGAATTAAGCCAGTCCGAAATGGAATAAGATCCGATAGGGCGATAAATATCGCAGAAAGGATGGCCTCTGTATCAGGAAACGAGGCTAATTCAGAATTGAGCCATTCTTTGGATCAGAAATCGAGGCCAGTTGAAAGCTTCACCACTCCGATGAGGAAAATATCCAAAAATGGCTAAAAATATTCCATAAAAGGCAGGTTTTTGAGTCAGAAATCGAGGCCAGTTGAAAGCCACACCACTCCGATGAGGAAAATATCCAAAAATGGCTAAAAATATTCCATAAAAGGCAGGTCTTTGGGTCAGAAATCGAGGCCAGTTGAAAGCTACACCACTCCGATGAGGAAAATATCCAAAAATGGCTAAAAATATTCCATAAAAGGCAGGTCTTTGGGTCAGAAATCGAGGCCAATTGAAAGCTACACCACTCCGATGAGGAAAATATCCAAAAATGGCTAAAAATATTCCATAAAAGGCAGGTCTTTGGGTCAGAAATCGAGGCCAGTTGAAAGCTACACCACTCCGATGAGGAAAATATCCAAAAATGGCTAAAAATATTCCATAAAAGGCAGGTCTTTGGGTCAGAAATCGAGGCCAGTTGAAAGCTACACCACTCCGATGAGGAAAATATCCAAAAATGGCTAAAAATATTCCATAAAAGGCAGGTCTTTGGGTCAGAAATCGAGGCCAGTTGAAAGCTACACCACTCCGATGAGGAAAATATCCAAAAATGGCTAAAAATATTCCATAAAAGGCAGGTCTTTGGGTCAGAAATCGAGGCCAATTGAAAGCCACACCACTCCGATGAGGAAAATATCCAAAAATGGCTAAAAATATTCCATAAAAGGCAGGTCTTTGGGTCAGAAATCGAGGCCAGTTGAAAGCTTCACCACTCCGATGAGGAAAATATCCAAAAATGGCTAAAAATATTCCATTAAAGGCAGGTCTTTGGGTCAGAAATCGAGGCCAGTTGAAAGCTTCACCACTCCGATGAGGAAAATATCCAAAAATGGCTAAAAATATTCCATAAAAGGCAGGTCTTTGGGTCAGAAATCGAGGCCAGTTGAAAGCTACACCACTCCGATGAGGAAAATATCCAAAAATGGCTAAAAATATTCCATAAAAGGCAGGTCTTTGGGTCAGAAATCGAGGCCAGTTGAAAGCCACACCACTCCGATGAGGAAAATATCCAAAAATGGCTAAAAATATTCCATAAAAGGCAGGTCTTTGGGTCAGAAATCGAGGCCAGTTGAAAGCTACACCACTCCGATGAGGAAAATATCCAAAAATGGCTAAAAATATTCCATAAAAGGCAGGTCTTTGGGTCAGAAATCGAGGCCAGTTGAAAGCTACACCACTCCGATGAGGAAAATATCCAAAAATGGCTAAAAATATTCCATAAAAGGCAGGTCTTTGGGTCAGAAATCGAGGCCAGTTGAAAGCTACACCACTCCGATGAGGAAAATATCCAAAAATGGCTAAAAATATTCCATAAAAGGCAGGTCTTTGGGTCAGAAATCGAGGCCAGTTGAAAGCCACACCACTCCGATGAGGAAAATATCCAAAAATGGCTAAAAATATTCCATAAAAGGCAGGTCTTTGGGTCAGAAATCGAGGCCAGTTGAAAGCTACACCACTCCGATGAGGAAAATATCCAAAAATGGCTAAAAATATTCCATAAAAGGCAGGTCTTTGGGTCAGAAATCGAGGCCAGTTGAAAGCCACACCACTCCGATGAGGAAAATATCCAAAAATGGCTAAAAATATTCCATAAAAGGCAGGTCTTTGGATCAGAAATCGAGGCCAATTGAAAGCTTCACCACTCCGATGAGAAAAATATCCAAAAATGGCTAAAAATATTCCATAAAAGGCAGGTCTTTGGGTCAGAAATCGAGGCCAGTTGAAAGGCAGGACTTTGTGTCAGAAATCGAGGCCAGTTGAAAGCCACACCACTCCGATGAGGAAAATATCCAAAAATGGCTAAAAATATTCCATAAAAGGCAGGTCTTTGGGTCAGAAATCGAGGCCAGTTGAAAGCTACACCACTCCGATGAGGAAAATATCCAAAAATGGCTAAAAATATTCCATAAAAGGCAGGTCTTTGGGTCAGAAATCGAGGCCAATTGAAAGCTACACCACTCCGATGAGGAAAATATCCAAAAATGGCTGAAAATATTCCATAAAAGGCAGGTCTTTGGGTCAGAAATCGAGGCCAATTGAAAGCTACACCACTCCGATGAGGAAAATATCCAAAAATGGCTAAAAATATTCCATAAAAGGCAGGTCTTTGGGTCAGAAATCGAGGCCAGTTGAAAGCTACACCACTCCGATGAGGAAAATATCCAAAAATGGCTAAAAATATTCCATAAAAGGCAGGTCTTTGGGTCAGAAATCGAGGCCAGTTGAAAGCTACACCACTCCGATGAGGAAAATATCCAAAAATGGCTAAAAATATTCCATAAAAGGCAGGTCTTTGGGTCAGAAATCGAGGCCAGTTGAAAGCTACACCACTCCGATGAGGAAAATATCCAAAAATGGCTAAAAATATTCCATAAAAGGCAGGTCTTTGGGTCAGAAATCGAGGCCAATTGAAAGCTACACCACTCCGATGAGGAAAATATCCAAAAATGGCTAAAAATATTCCATAAAAGGCAGGTCTTTGGGTTAGAAATCGAGGCCAGTTGAAAGCTTCACCACTCCGATGAGGAAAATATCCAAAAATGGCTAAAAAATATTCCATAAAAGGCAGGTCTTTGGGTCAGAAATCGAGGCCAGTTGAAAGCTTCACCACTCCGATGAGGAAAATATCCAAAAATGGCTAAAAATATTCCATTAAAGGCAGGTCTTTGGGTCAGAAATCGAGGCCAGTTGAAAGCTACACCACTCCGATGAGGAAAATATCCAAAAATGGCTAAAAATATTCCATAAAAGGCAGGTCTTTGGGTCAGAAATCGAGGCCAGTTGAAAGCTACACCACTCCGATGAGGAAAATATCCAAAAATGGCTAAAAATATTCCATAAAAGGCAGGTCTTTGGGTCAGAAATCGAGGCCAGTTGAAAGCTACACCACTCCGATGAGGAAAATATCCAAAAATGGCTAAAAATATTCCATAAAAGGCAGGTCTTTGGGTCAGAAATCGAGGCCAGTTGAAAGCTTCACCACTCCGATGAGGAAAATATCCAAAAATGGCTAAAAATATTCCATAAAAGGCAGGTCTTTGGGTCAGAAATCGAGGCCAGTTGAAAGCTACACCACTCCGATGAGGAAAATATCCAAAAATGGCTAAAAATATTCCATAAAAGGCAGGTCTTTGGATCAGAAATCGAGGCCAGTTGAAAGCTACACCACTCCGATGAGGAAAATATCCAAAAATGGCTAAAAATATTCCATAAAAGGCAGGTCTTTGGATCAGAAATCGAGGCCAATTGAAAGCTTCACCACTCCGATGAGAAAAATATCCAAAAATGGCTAAAAATATTCCATAAAAGGCAGGTCTTTGGGTCAGAAATCGAGGCCAGTTGAAAGCTACACCACTCCGATGAGGAAAATATCCAAAAATAGCTAAAAATATTCCATAAAAGGCAGGTCTTTGGGTCAGAAATCGAGGCCAGTTGAAAGCTACACCACTCCGATGAGGAAAATATCCAAAAATGGCTAAAAATATTCCATAAAAGGCAGGTCTTTGGGTCAGAAATCGAGGCCAGTTGAAAGGCAGGACTTTGTGTCAGAAATCGAGGCCAGTTGAAAGCTACACCACTCCGATGAGGAAAATATCCAAAAATGGCTAAAAATATTCCATAAAAGGCAGGTCTTTGGGTCAGAAATCGAGGCCAGTTGAAAGCTACACCACTCCGATGAGGAAAATATCCAAAAATGGCTAAAAATATTCCATAAAAGGCAGGTCTTTGGGTCAGAAATCGAGGCCAGTTGAAAGCTACACCACTCCGATGAGGAAAATATCCAAAAATGGCTAAAAATATTTCATAAAAGGCAGGTCTTTGGGTCAGAAATCGAGGCCAATTGAAAGCTACACCACTCCGATGAGGAAAATATCCAAAAATGGCTAAAAATATTCCATAAAAGGCAGGTCTTTGGATCAGAAATCGAGGCCAGTTGAAAGCTACACCACTCCGATGAGGAAAATATCCAAAAATGGCTAAAAATATTCCATAAAAGGCAGGTCTTTGGATCAGAAATCGAGGCCAGTTGAAAGCTACACCACTCCGATGAGGAAAATATCCAAAAATGGCTAAAAATATTCCATAAAAGGCAGGTCTTTGGGTCAGAAATCGAGGCCAGTTGAAAGCTACACCACTCCGATGAGGAAAATATCCAAAAATGGCTAAAAATATTCCATAAAAGGCAGGTCTTTGGGTCAGAAATCGAGGCCAATTGAAAGCTACACCACTCCGATGAGGAAAATATCCAAAAATGGCTAAAAATATTCCATAAAAGGCAGGTCTTTGGATCAGAAATCGAGGCCAGTTGAAAGCTTCACCACTCCGATGAGGAAAATATCCAAAAATTGGCTAAAAATATTCCATAAAAGGCAGGTCTTTGGGTCAGAAATCGAGGCCAGTTGAAAGCTTCACCACTCCGATGAGGAAAATATCCAAAAATGGCTAAAAATATTCCATAAAAGGCAGGTCTTTGGGTCAGAAATCGAGGCCAGTTGAAAGCTTCACCACTCCGATGAGGAAAATATCCAAAAATGGCTAAAAATATTCCATAAAAGGCAGGTCTTTGGGTCAGAAATCGAGGCCAGTTGAAAGCTTCACCACTCCGATGAGGAAAATATCCAAAAATTGGCTAAAAATATTCCATAAAAGGCAGGTCTTTGGGTCAGAAATCGAGGCCAGTTGAAAGCTTCACCACTCCGATGAGGAAAATATCCAAAAATGGCTAAAAATATTCCATTAAAGGCAGGTCTTTGGATCAGAAATCGAGGCCAAAAATGGCTAAAAATATTCCATAAAAGGCAGGTCTTTGGGTCAGAAATCGAGGCCAGTTGAAAGCTACACCACTCCGATGAGGAAAATATCCAAAAATGGCTAAAAATATTCCATAAAAGGCAGGTCTTTGGGTCAGAAATCGAGGCCAGTTGAAAGCTACACCACTCCGATGAGGAAAATATCCAAAAATGGCTAAAAATATTCCATAAAAGGCAGGTCTTTGGGTCAGAAATCGAGGCCAGTTGAAAGCTTCACCACTCCGATGAGGAAAATATCCAAAAATGGCTAAAAATATTCCATAAAAGGCAGGTCTTTGGGTCAGAAATCGAGGCCAGTTGAAAGCTACACCACTCCGATGAGGAAAATATCCAAAAATGGCTAAAAATATTCCATAAAAGGCAGGTCTTTGGGTCAGAAATCGAGGCCAGTTGAAAGCTACACCACTCCGATGAGGAAAATATCCAAAAATGGCTAAAAATATTCCATAAAAGGCAGGTCTTTGGATCAGAAATCGAGGCCAATTGAAAGCTTCACCACTCCGATGAGAAAAATATCCAAAAATGGCTAAAAATATTCCATAAAAGGCAGGTCTTTGGGTCAGAAATCGAGGCCAGTTGAAAGGCAGGACTTTGTGTCAGAAATCGAGGCCAGTTGAAAGCTTCACCACTCCGATGAGGAAAATATCCAAAAATGGCTAAAAATATTCCATAAAAGGCAGGTCTTTGGGTCAGAAATCGAGGCCAGTTGAAAGCTACACCACTCCGATGAGGAAAATATCCAAAAATGGCTAAAAATATTCCATAAAAGGCAGGTCTTTGGGTCAGAAATCGAGGCCAGTTGAAAGCTACACCACTCCGATGAGGAAAATATCCAAAAATGGCTAAAAATATTCCATAAAAGGCAGGTCTTTGGATCAGAAATCGAGGCCAGTTGAAAGCTACACCACTCCGATGAGGAAAATATCCAAAAATGGCTGAAAATATTCCATAAAAGGCAGGTCTTTGGATCAGAAATCGAGGCCAATTGAAAGCTACACCACTCCGATGAGGAAAATATCCAAAAATGGCTGAAAATATTCCATAAAAGGCAGGTCTTTGGGTCAGAAATCGAGACCAGTTGAAAGCCACACCACTCCGATGAGGAAAATATCCAAAAATGGCTAAAAATATTCCATAAAAGGCAGGTCTTTGGGTCAGAAATCGAGACCAGTTCAAAGCCAGGTCTTTGTGTCAGAAATCCGATGGCGGATATTCAGTTGAAAGCTACACCACTCCGATGAGGAAAATATCCAAAAATGGCTAAAAATATTCCATAAAAGGCAGGTCTTTGGGTCAGAAATCGAGACCAGTTGAAAGCTTCACCACTCCGATGAGGAAAATATCCAAAAATGGCTAAAAATATTCCATAAAAGGCAGGTTTTGGGTCAGAAATCGAGGCCAGTTGAAAGCTTCACCACTCCGATGAGGAAAATATCCAAAAATGGCTAAAAATATTCCATAAAAGGCAGGTTTTGGGTCAGAAATCGAGGCCAGTTGAAAGCTACACCACTCCGATGAGGAAAATATCCAAAAATGGCTGAAAATATTCAGTTGAAAGCTACACCACTCCGATGAGGAAAATATCCAAAAATGGCTGGAAATATTCCATAAAAGGCAGGTCTTTGGTCAGAAATCGAGGCCAATTGAAAGCTACACCACTCCGATGAGGAAAATATCCAAAAATGGCTGAAAATATTCCATAAAAGGCAGGTCTTTGGGTCAGAAATCGAGACCAGTTGAAAGCTACACCACTCCGATGAGGAAAATATCCAAAAATGGCTAAAAATATTCCATAAAAGGCAGGTTTTGGGTCAGAAATCGAGACCAGTTGAAAGGTTCACCACTCCGATGAGGAAAATATCCAAAAATGGCTGAAAATATTCCATAAAAGGCAGGTCTTTGGATCAGAAATCGAAGCCAGTTGAAAGCCACACCACTCCGATGAGGAAAATATCCAAAAATGGCTGAAAATATTCCATAAAAGGCAGGTTTTTGGGTTCAGAAATCGAGACCAGTTGAAAGCTACACCTCTCCGATGAGAAAAATATCCAAAAATGGCTAAAAATATTCCATAAAAGGCAGGTCTTTGGATCAGAAATCGAGACCAGTTGAAAGCTACACCACTCCAAATATATCCAAAAATGGCTAAAAATATTCCATAAAAGGCAGGTCTTTGGGTCAGAAATCGAGACCAGTTGAAAGCTACACCACTCCGATGAGGAAAATATCCAAAAATGGCTGAAAATATTCCATAAAAGGCAGGTCTTTGGGTCAGAAATCGAGGCCAGTTGAAAGCTACACCTCTCCGATGAGGAAAATATCCAAAAATGGCTGAAAATATTCCATAAAAGGCAGGTTTTGGGTCAGAAATCGAGACCAGTTCAAAGCTACACCTCTCCGATGAGGAAAATATCCAAAAATGGCTGAAAATATTCCATAAAAGGCAGGTTTTGGATCAGAAATCGAGGCCAGTTGAAAGCTACACCACTCCGATGAGGAAAATATCCGAAAATGGCTGGAAATATTCCATTAAAGGCAGGTTTTGGGTCAGCAATGGAGGCCAATTTAGAGCCACACCACTCCGATGAGGAAAATATCCAAAAATGGCTAAATATTCCATAAAAGGCAGGTTTTGGTCAGAAATCGAGACCAGTTGAAAGCTACACCACTCCGATGAGGAAAATATCCAAAAATGGCTGAAAATATTCCATAAAAGCAGGTTTTGGGTCAGAAATCGAGACCAGTTGAAAGCTACACCACTCCGATGAGGAAAATATCCAAAAATGGCTACAAATATTCCATAAAAGGCAGGTCTTGGGGTCAGAAATCGAGGCCAGTTGAAAGCCACACCACTCCGATGAGGAAAATATCCGAAAATGGCTGGAAATATTCCATTAAAGGCAGGTTTTGGTCAGAAATCGAGGCCAATTAAAGCCACACCACTCCGATGAGGAAAATATCCAAAAATGGCTGGAAATATTCCATAAAAGGCAGGTTTTGGGTCAGAAATCGAGACCAGTTGAAAGCTACACCACTCCGATGAGGAAAATATCCAAAAATGGCTGGAAATATTCAGTTGAAAGCTACACCTCTCCGATGAGGAAAATATCCAAAAATGGCTGGAAATATTCAGTTGAAAGCTACACCTCTCCGATGAGGAAAATATCCAAAAATGGCTGAAAAATATTCCATAAAAGGCAGGTTTTGGGTCAGAAATCGAGACCAGTTGAAAGCTACACCTCTCCGATGAGGAAAATATCCGAAAATGGCTGGAAATATTCAGTTGAAAGCTACACCTCTCCGATGAGGAAAATATCCAAAAATGGCTGGAAATATTCCATAAAAGGCAGGTCTTTGGGTCAGAAATCGAGACCAGTTCAAAGCTACACCTCTCCGATGAGGAAAATATCCAAAAATGGCTGAAAATATTCAGTTGAAAGCTACACCTCTCCGATGAGGAAAATATCCAAAAATGGCTAAAAATATTCCATAAAAGGCAGGTTTTGGGTCAGAAATCGAGACCAGTTGAAAGCTACACCTCTCCGATGAGGAAAATATCCAAAAATGGCTAAAAATATTCCATAAAAGGCAGGTTTTGGGTCAGAAATCGAGACCAGTTGAAAGCTACACCTCTCCGATGAGGAAAATATCCGACAATGGCTAGAAATATTCATAAGCAGTTTAGAAATCAAGTTGAAAGCTACACCTCTCCGATGAGGAAAATATCCAAAAATGGCTAAATATTCCATAAAAGGCAGGTTTTGGGTCAGAAATCGAGACCAGTTGAAAGCTACACCTCTCCGATGAGGAAAATATCCGATAATGGCTAAAAATATTCAGTTGAAAGCTACACCTCTCCGATGAGGAAAATATCCAATAATGGCTGTAAATATTCCATAAAAGGCAGGTTTTGGGTCAGAAATCGAGACCAGTTCAAAGCTACACCACTCCGATGAGGAAAATATCCAAAAATGGCTGAAAATATTCCATAAAAGGCAGGTTTTTGGGTCAGAAATCGAGGCCAGTTGAAAGCTACACCACTCCGATGAGGAAAATATCCAAAAATGGCTGAAAATATTCCATAAAAGGCAGGTCTTTGGGTCAGAAATCGAGACCAGTTCAAAGCTACACCACCCTGTTAGAAATCGCTGGAAATATTCAGTTGAAAGCTACACCTCTCCGATGAGGAAAATATCCAATAATGGCTGTAAATATTCCATAAAAGGCAGGTTTTGGGTCAGAAATCGAGACCAGTTCAAAGCTACACCTCTCCGATGAGGAAAATATCCGAAAATGGCTGAAAATATTCAGTTGAAAGCTACACCTCTCCGATGAGGAAAATATCCAATAATGGCTGGAAATATTCCATAAAAGGCAGGTTTTGGGTCAGAAATCGAGACCAGTTCAAAAAAGCTACACCTCTCCGATGAGGAAAATATCCAATAATGGCTGAAAATATTCCATAAAAGGCAGGTTTTGGGTCAGAAATCGAGACCAGTTCAAAGCTACACCTCTCCGATGAGGAAAATATCCAATAATGGCTGGAAATATTCCATAAAAGGCAGGTTTTGGGTCAGAAATCGAGACCAGTTGAAAGCTACACCTCTCCGATGAGGAAAATATCCGATAATGGCTGGAAATATTCAGTTGAAAGCTACACCTCTCCGATGAGGAAAATATCCGAAAATGGCTGGAAATATTCATTTCAAAGCTACACCTCTCCGATGAGGAAAATATCCAATAATGGCTGGAAATATTCATTTGAAAGCTACACCTCTCCGATGAGGAAAATATCCAAAAATGGCTGGAAATATTCCATAAAAGGCAGGTTTTGGGTCAGAAATCGAGACCAGTTCAAAGCTACACCTCTCCGATGAGGAAAATATCCGAAAATGGCTGGAAATATTCAGTTGAAAGCTACACCTCTCCGATGAGGAAAATATCCAATAATGGCTGGAAATATTCCATAAAAGGCAGGTTTTGGGTCAGAAATCGAGACCAGTTCAAAGCTACACCTCTCCGATGAGGAAAATATCCGATAATGGCTGGAAATATTCATTTGAAAGCTACATCTCTCCGATGAGGAAAATATCCAATAATGGCTGGAAATATTCCATAAAAGGCAGGTTTTGGGTCAGAAATCGAGACCAGTTCAAAGCTACACCTCTCCGATGAGCAAAATATCCGAAAATGGCTGGAAATATTCCATAAAAGGCAGGTTTTGGGTCAGAAATCGAGACCAGTTCAAAGCTACACCTCTCCGATGAGGAAAATATCCAACAATGGCTGGAAATATTCAGTTCAAAGCTACACCTCTCCGATGAGGAAAATATCCAATAATGGCTGTAAATATTCCATAAAAGGCAGGTTTTGGGTCAGAAATCGAGACCAGTTCAAAGCTACACCTCTCCGATGAGCAAAATATCCGATAATGGCTGGAAATATTCAGTTCAAAGCTACACCTCTCCGATGAGGAAAATATCCAAAAATGGCTGGAAATATTCAGTTCAAAGCTACACCTCTCCGATGAGGAAAATATCCGAAAATGGCTGGAAATATTCAGTTCAAAGCTACACCTCTCCGATGAGGAAAATATCCAATAATGGCTGGAAATATTCCATAAAAGGCAGGTTTTGGGTCAGAAATCGAGACCAGTTCAAAGCTACACCTCTCCGATGAGCAAAATATCCGAAAATGGCTGGAAATATTCATTTGAAAGCTACACCTCTCCGATGAGGAAAATATCCAATAATGGCTGTAAATATTCCATAAAAGGCAGGTTTTGGGTCAGAAATCGAGACCAGTTCAAAGCTACACCTCTCCGATGAGCAAAATATCCGAAAATGGCTGGAAATATTCAGTTCAAAGCTACACCTCTCCGATGAGGAAAATATCCAATAATGGCTGGAAATATTCAGTTCAAAGCTACACCTCTCCGATGAGGAAAATATCCAATAATGGCTGAAAATATTCCATAAAAGGCAGGTTTTGGGTCAGAAATCGAGACCAGTTCAAAGCTACACCTCTCCGATGAGCAAAATATCCGAAAATGGCTGGAAATATTCAGTTGAAAGCTACACCTCTCCGATGAGGAAAATATCCAATAATGGCTGGAAATATTCCATAAAAGGCAGGTTTTGGGTCAGAAATCGAGACCAGTTCAAAGCTACACCTCTCCGATGAAAATATCCAAAAATGGCTGGAAATATTCATAAAAGGCAGGTTTTGGGTCAGAAATCGAGACCAGTTCAAAGCTACACCTCTCCGATGAGGAAAATATCCAATAATGGCTGGAAATATTCCATAAAAGGCAGGTTTTGGGTCAGAAATCGAGACCAGTTCAAAGCTACACCTCTCCGATGAGGAAAATATCCAATAATGGCTGTAAATATTCAGTTCAAAGCTACACCTCTCCGATGAGGAAAATATCCAAAAATGGCTGGAAATATTCAGTTCAAAGCTACACCTCTCCGATGAGGAAAATATCCAATAATGGCTGGAAATATTCCATAAAAGGCAGGTTTTGGGTCAGAAATCGAGACCAGTTCAAAGCTACACCTCTCCGATGAGCAAAATATCCAATAATGGCTGTAAATATTCCATAAAAGGCAGGTTTTGGGTCAGAAATCGAGACCAGTTCAAAGCTACACCTCTCCGATGAGGAAAATATCCGAAAATGGCTGGAAATATTCAGTTCAAAGCTACACCTCTCCGGTGAGCAAAATATCCAATAATGGCTGTAAATATTCCATAAAAGGCAGGTTTTGGGTCAGAAATCGAGACCAGTTCAAAGCTACACCTCTCCGATGAGCAAAATATCCAATAATGGCTGTAAATATTCCATAAAAGGCAGGTTTTGGGTCAGAAATCGAGACCAGTTCAAAGCTACACCTCTCCGATGAGGAAAATATCCGAAAATGGCTGGAAATATTCAGTTAAATTAAGCTACACCTCTCCGATGAGGAAAATATCCAATAATGGCTGGAAATATTCCATAAAAGGCAGGTTTTGGGTCAGAAATCGAGACCAGTTCAAAGCTACACCTCTCCGATGAGGAAAATATCCGAAAATGGCTGGAAATATTCAGTTCAAAGCTACACCTCTCCGATGAGGAAAATATCCAATAATGGCTGGAAATATTCCATAAAAGGCAGGTTTTGGGTCAGAAATCGAGACCAGTTCAAAGCTACACCTCTCCGATGAGGAAAATATCCGAAAATGGCTGGAAATATTCAGTTGAAAGCTACACCTCTCCGATGAGGAAAATATCCAATAATGGCTGTAAATATTCCATAAAAGGCAGGTTTTGGGTCAGAAATCGAGACCAGTTCAAAGCTACACCTCTCCGATGAGCAAAATATCCGAAAATGGCTGGAAATATTCAGTTCAAAGCTACACCTCTCCGATGAGGAAAATATCCAATAATGGCTGAAAATATTCCATAAAAGCAGGTTTTGGGTCAGAAATCGAGACCAGTTCAAAGCTACACCTCTCCGATGAGGAAAATATCCAAAAATGGCTGAAATATTCCATAAAAGGCAGGTTTTGGGTCAGAAATCGAGACCAGTTCAAAGCTACACCTCTCCGATGAGCAAAATATCCGAAAATGGCTGGAAATATTCAGTTGAAAGCTACACCTCTCCGATGAGGAAAATATCCAATAATGGCTGAAAATATTCCATAAAAGGCAGGTTTTGGGTCAGAAATCGAGACCAGTTCAAAGCTACACCTCTCCGATAAAATATCCGATAATGGCTGAAAATATTCCATAAAGGCAGGTTTTGGTCAGAAATCGAGCCAGTTCAAAGCTACACCTCTCCGATGAGGAAAATATCCAATAATGGCTGAAAATATTCCATAAAAGGCAGGTTTTGGGTCAGAAATCGAGACCAGTTCAAAGCTACACCTCTCCGATGAGGAAAATATCCAATAATGGCTGGAAATATTCATAAAAGCAGGTTTGGGTCAGAAATCGAGACCAGTTCAAAGCTACACCTCTCCGATAAAATATCCAATAATGGCTGGAAATATTCCATAAAAGGCAGGTTTTGGGTCAGAAATCGAGACCAGTTCAAAGCTACACCTCTCCGATGAGGAAAATATCCGAAAATGGCTGGAAATATTCCATAAAAGGCAGGTTTTGGGTCAGAAATCGAGACCAGTTCAAAGCTACACCTCTCCGATGAGGAAAATATCCGAAAATGGCTGGAAATATTCCTCTCCGATGAGGAAAATATCCAAAAATGGCTGTAAATATTCCATAAAAGGCAGGTTTTGGGTCAGAAATCGAGACCAGTTCAAAGCTACACCTCTCCGATGAGGAAAATATCCGAAAATGGCTGGAAATATTCAGTTGAAAGCTACACCTCTCCGATGAGGAAAATATCCAATAATGGCTGTAAATATTCAGTTCAAAGCTACACCTCTCCGATGAGGAAAATATCCAATAATGGCTGAAAATATTCCATAAAAGGCAGGTTTTGGGTCAGAAATCGAGACCAGTTCAAAGCTACACCTCTCCGATGAGCAAAATATCCGAAAATGGCTGAAAATATTCAGTTGAAAGCTACACCTCTCCGATGAGGAAAATATCCAATAATGGCTGAAAATATTCCATAAAAGGCAGGTTTTGGGTCAGAAATCGAGACCAGTTCACCACTCCGATGAGGGAAATATCCAATAATGGCTGGAAATATTCAGTTGAAAGCTACACCTCTCCGATGAGGAAAATATCCAATAATGGCTGTAAATATTCCATAAAAGGCAGGTTTTGGGTCAGAAATCGAGACCAGTTCAAAGCTACACCTCTCCGATGAGCAAAATATCCAAAAATGGCTGAAAATATTCATAAAAGGCAGGTTTTGGGTCAGAAATCGAGACCAGTTGAAAGCTACACCTCTCCGATGAGCAAAATATCCAATAATGGCTGGAAATATTCCATAAAAGGCAGGTTTTGGGTCAGAAATCGAGACCAGTTCAAAGCTACACCTCTCCGATGAGCAAAATATCCAAAAATGGCTGGAAATATTCCATTAAACATCAAAATCAATTAAGCTACACCTCTCCGATGAGGAAAATATCCAATAATGGCTGTAAATATTCCATAAAAGGCAGGTTTTGGGTCAGAAATCGAGACCAGTTCAAAGCTACACCTCTCCGATGAGGAAAATATCCGAAAATGGCTGGAAATATTCCTCTCCGATGAGGAAAATATCCGAAAATGGCTGGAAATATTCAGTTGAAAGCTACATCTCTCCGATGAGGAAAATATCCAATAATGGCTGAAATATTCCATAAAAGGCAGGTTTTGGGTCAGAAATCGAGACCAGTTGAAAGCTACACCTCTCCGATGAGGAAAATATCCGAAAATGGCTGGAAATATTCAGTTGAAAGCTACACCTCTCCGATGAGGAAAATATCCAATAATGGCTGAAAATATTCCATAAAAGGCAGGTTTTGGGTCAGAAATCGAGACCAGTTGAAAGCTACACCACTCCGAAAAATATCCGAAAATGGCTAAAAATATTCCATAAAGCAGGTTTTGGGTCAGAAATCGAGACCAGTTGAAAGCTACACCTCTCCGATGAGGAAAATATCCAATAATGGCTGGAAATATTCCATAAAAGGCAGGTTTTGGGTCAGAAATCGAGACCAGTTGAAAGCTACACCACTCCGATGAGGAAAATATCCAAAAATGGCTAAAAATATTCCATAAAAGGCAGGTTTTGGGTCAGAAATCGAGACCAGTTGAAAGCTACACCACTCCGATAGAAAATATCCAAAAATGGCTAAAAATATTCCATAAAAGGCAGGTCTTGGGTCAGAAATCGAGACCAGTTGAAAGCTACACCTCTCCGATGAGGAAAATATCCGAAAATGGCTAAAAATATTCCATAAAAGCAGGTTTTGGATCAGAAATCGAGACCAATTGAAAGCTACACCACTCCGATGAGGAAAATATCCAAAAATGGCTAAAAATATTCCATAAAAGGCAGGTTTTGGGTCAGAAATCGAGACCAGTTCAAAGCCACACTTTGGTCAGAAATCGAGGCGGTCAGTTGAAAGCTACACCACTCCGAAGGAAAATATCCAAAAATGGCTGAAAATATTCCATAAAAGGCAGGTTTTGGATCAGAAATCGAGACCAGTTCAAAGCCACACCACTCCGATGAGGAAAATATCCAAAAATGGCTGAAAATATTCCATAAAAGGCAGGTTTTGGTCAGAAATCGAGCCAGTTGAAAGCTACACCACTCCGATGAGGAAAATATCCAAAAATGGCTGAAAATATTCCATAAAAGGCAGGTTTTGGGTCAGAAATCGAGACCAGTTCAAAGCTACACCTCTCCGATGAGGAAAATATCCGAAAATGGCTGAAAATATTCATATAAACCAGTTGAAAGCCACCTCTCCGATGAGGAAAATATCCAATAATGGCTGAAAATATTCCATAAAAGGCAGGTTTTGGGTCAGAAATCGAGACCAGTTCAAAGCTACACCACTCCGATGAGGAAAATATCCGACAATGGCTGGAAATATTCAGTTGAAAGCTACACCTCTCCGATGAGAAAAATATCCAATAATGGCTGTAAATATTCCATAAAAGGCAGGTTTTGGGTCAGAAATCGAGACCAGTTCAAAGCTACACCACTCCGATGAGCAAAATATCCGAAAATGGCTAAAAATATTCCATAAAGGCAGGTTTTGGGTCAGAAATCGAGCCAGTTCAAAGCTACACCTCTCCAATGTATCCAAAAATGGCTGAAAATATTCCATAAAAGGCAGGTTTTGGGTCAGAAATCGAGACCAGTTCAAAGCTACACCACTCCGATGAGGAAAATATCCGAAAATGGCTAAAAATATTCCATAAAAGGCAGGTTTTGGTCAGAAATCGAGACCAGTTGAAAGCTACACCTCTCCGATGAGGAAAATATCCAATAATGGCTAAAAATATTCCATAAAAGGCAGGTTTTGGGTCAGAAATCGAGACCAGTTCAAAGCTACACCACTCCGATGAGGAAAATATCCAAAAATGGCTAAAAATATTCAGTTGAAAGCTACACCTCTCCGATGAGGAAAATATCCGACAATGGCTGGAAATATTCCATTAAACATTTTGTCAAATCAGCATTAAGCTACACCACTCCGATGAGGAAAATATCCGAAAATGGCGGAAATATTCCATAAAAGGCAGGTTTTGGTCAGAAATCGAGACCAGTTGAAAGC
Organism: Scaptodrosophila latifasciaeformis; assembly: GCA_037075145.1. Classification (NCBI taxonomy): domain Eukaryota; kingdom Metazoa; phylum Arthropoda; class Insecta; order Diptera; family Drosophilidae; genus Scaptodrosophila; species Scaptodrosophila latifasciaeformis. The sequence goes on along the minus strand of JBAMCM010000765.1, from coordinate 5,430 downwards.
TACACCACTCCGATGAAAATATCCAAAAATGGCTGAAAATATTCCATAAAAGGCAGGTTTTGGGTCAGAAATCGAGACCAGTTGAAAGCTACACCACTCCGATGAGGAAAATATCCGAAAATGGCTGAAAATATTCCATAAAAGGCAGGTTTTGGATCAGAAATCGAGACCAATTCAAAGCTACACCTCTCCGATGAGGAAAATATCCAAAAATGGCTAAAAATATTCCATAAAAGGCAGGTTTTGGGTCAGAAATCGAGACCAGTTCAAAGCCACACTTTGTGTCAGAAATCGAGGCGTCAGTTGAAAGCTACACCTCTCCGAGAGGAAAATATCCAAAAATGGCTGAAAATATTCCATAAAAGGCAGGTTTTGGGTCAGAAATCGAGACCAGTTCAAAGCTACACCTCTCCGATGAGGAAAATATCCAAAAATGGCTAAAAATATTCAGTTGAAAGCTACACCTCTCCGATGAGGAAAATATCCAATAATGGCTGTAAATATTCCATAAAAGGCAGGTTTTGGATCAGAAATCGAGGCCAGTTCACCACTCCGATGAGGAAAATATCCAAAAATGGCTGGAAATATTCCATTAAAGGCAGGTTTTTCAGAAATCAGCCATTAAAGCTACACCTCTCCGATGAGGAAAATATCCAAAAATGGCTTGAAATATTCCATAAAAGGCAGGTTTTGGACAGAAATCGAGACCAGTTCAAAGCTACACCACTCCGATGAGAAAATATCCAAAAATGGCTAAAAATATTCCATAAAAGGCAGGTTTTGGATCAGAAATCGAGACCAGTTGAAAGCTACACCACTCCGATGAGGAAAATATCCAAAAATGGCTAAAAATATTCCATAAAAGGCAGGTTTTGGATCAGAAATCGAGACCAATTGAAAGCTACACCACTCCGATGAGGAAAATATCCAAAAATGGCTAAAAATATTCCATAAAAGGCAGGTTTTGGGTCAGAAATCGAGACCAGTTCAAAGCCACACTTTGGTCAGAAATCGAGGCGCAGTTGAAAGCTACACCACTCCGAAGAAAATATCCAAAAATGGCTGAAAATATTCCATAAAAGGCAGGTTTTGGGTCAGAAATCGAGACCAGTTGAAAGCTACACCACTCCGATGAGGAAAATATCCAAAAATGGCTAAAAATATTCCATAAAAGGCAGGTTATTGGGTCAGAAATCGAGACCAGTTGAAAGCTTCACCACTCCGATGAAGAAAATATCCAAAAATGGCTGGAAATATTCAGTTGAAAGCTACACCTCTCCGATGAGGAAAATATCCAATAATGGCTGTAAATATTCCATAAAAGGCAGGTTTTGGGTCAGAAATCGAGACCAGTTGAAAGCTACACCACTCCGATGAGGAAAATATCCGAAAATGGCTAAAAATATTCCTATTTAAACACGTTGAAAGCTACACCTCTCCGATGAGGAAAATATCCAAAAATGGCTAGAAATATTCCATAAAAGGCAGGTTTTGGGTCAGAAATCGAGACCAGTTCAAAGCTACACCACTCCGATGAGGAAAATATCCGAAAATGGCTGAAAATATTCCATAAAAGGCAGGTTTTGGGTCAGAAATCGAGACCAGTTGAAAGCTACACCACTCCGATGAGGAAAATATCCAAAAATGGCTAAAAATATTCCATAAAAGGCAGGTTTTGGGTCAGAAATCGAGACCAGTTGAAAGCTACACCACTCCGATGAGGAAAATATCCAAAAATGGCTAAAAATATTCCATAAAAGGCAGGAAAATATCCGATAATGGCTGAAAATATTCCATAAAAGGCAGGTTTTGGGTCAGAAATCGAGACCAATTGAAAGCTACACCTCTCCGATGAGGAAAATATCCAATAATGGCTTGAAATATTCAGTTGAAAGCTACACCTCTCCGATGAGGAAAATATCCAAAAATGGCTGGAAATATTCCATAAAAGGCAGGTTTTGGGTCAGAAATCGAGACCAGTTGAAAGCTACACCACTCCGATGAGGAAAATATCCGAAAATGGCTGGAAATATTCAGTTGAAAGCTACACCTCTCCGATGAGAAAAATATCCAAAAATGGCTAAAAATATTCCATAAAAGGCAGGTTTTGGGTCAGAAATCGAGACCAGTTCAAAGCCACACTTTGGTCAGAAATCGAGGCGTTTCAGTTGAAAGCTACACCTCTCCGATGAGGAAAATATCCAAAAATGGCTAAAAATATTCCATAAAAGGCAGGTTTTGGGTCAGAAATCGAGACCAGTTGAAAGCTACACCTCTCCAGAGAAAATATCCAAAAATGGCTAAAAATATTCCATAAAAGGCAGGTTTTGGGTCAGAAATCGAGACCAGTTCAAAGCTACACCTCTCCGATGAGGAAAATATCCAATAATGGCTAAAAATATTCAGTTGAAAGCTACACCTCTCCGATGAGGAAAATATCCAAAAATGGCTGGAAATATTCCATAAAAGGCAGGTCTTTGGGTCAGAAATCGAGGCCAATTCAAAGCTACACCTCTCCGATGAGGAAAATATCCAAAAATGGCTGGAAATATTCAGTTGAAAGCTACACCTCTCCGATGAGGAAAAATATCCAAAAATGGCTAAAAATATTCCATAAAAGGCAGGTCTTTGGGTCAGAAATCGAGACCAGTTGAAAGCTACACCACTCCGATGAGGAAAATATCCAAAAATGGCTAAAAATATTCCATAAAAGCAGGTCTTTTCAGAAATCGAGGCCAGTTGAAAGCTACACCTCTCCGATGAGGAAAATATCCAAAAATGGCTGGAAAAATATTCAGTTGAAAGCTACACCTCTCCGATGAGGAAAATATCCGAAAATGGCTGGAAATATTCAGTTGAAAGCTACACCTCTCCGATGAGGAAAATATCCAAAAATGGCTGAAAATATTCAGTTGAAAGCTACACCTCTCCGATGAGGAAAATATCCAAAAATGGCTGAAAATATTCCATAAAAGGCAGGTCTTTGGATCAGAAATCGAGGCCAGTTGAAAGCTTCACCACTCCGATGAAAAAATATCCAAAAATGGCTAAAAATATTCCATAAAAGGCAGGTCTTTGGATCAGAAATCGAGACCAGTTGAAAGCTACACCTCTCCGATGAGGAAAATATCCAAAAATGGCTGAAAATATTCCATAAAAGGCAGGTCTTTGGGTCAGAAATCGAGACCAGTTGAAAGCTTCACCACTCCGATGAGGAAAATATCCAAAAATGGCTAAAAATATTCCATAAAAGGCAGGTCTTTGGGTCAGAAATCGAGGCCAGTTGAAAGCTACACCTCTCCGATGAGGAGGAAAATATCCAAAAATGGCTAAAAATATTCCATAAAAGGCAGGTCTTTGGGTCAGAAATCGAGACCAGTTGAAAGCTACACCACTCCGATGAGGAAAATATCCAAAAATGGCTAAAAATATTCCATAAAAGGCAGGTCTTTGGATCAGAAATCGAGACCAATTGAAAGCTACACCACTCCGATGAGAAAAATATCCAAAAATGGCTGAAAATATTCCATAAAAGGCAGGTCTTTGGGTCAGAAATCGAGACCAGTTCAAAGCCACGACTTTGTGTCAGAAATCGAAAATGGCTGGAAATATTCAGTTGAAAGCTACACCTCTCCGATGAGGAAAATATCCAAAAATGGCTAAAAATATTCCATAAAAGGCAGGTCTTTGGATCAGAAATCGAGACCAGTTGAAAGCTACACCACTCCGAAGGCAGGTCTTTGGGTCAGAAATCGAGGCCAGTTGAAAGCTACACCACTCCGATGAGGAAAATATCCAAAAATGGCTAAAAATATTCCATAAAAGGCAGGTCTTTGGATCAGAAATCGAGACCAGTTGAAAGCTACACCACTCCGATGAGGAAAATATCCAAAAATGGCTGAAAATATTCCATAAAAGGCAGGTCTTTGGATCAGAAATCGAGGCCAATTGAAAGCTACACCACTCCGATGAGGAAAATATCCAAAAATGGCTGAAAATATTCCATAAAAGGCAGGTCTTTGGGTCAGAAATCGAGACCAGTTGAAAGCTACACCACTCCGATGAGGAAAATATCCAAAAATGGCTGGAAATATTCCATAAAAGGCAGGTCTTTGGGTCAGAAATCGAGGCCAGTTGAAAGCTTCACCACTCCGATGAGGAAAATATCCAAAAATGGCTGAAAATATTCCATAAAAGGCAGGTCTTTGGGTCAGAAATCGAGACCAGTTCAAAGCCACGACTTTGTGTCAGAAATCGAAAATGGCTGGAAATATTCAGTTGAAAGCTACACCTCTCCGATGAGGAAAATATCCAAAAATGGCTAAAAATATTCCATAAAAGGCAGGTCTTTGGGTCAGAAATCGAGACCAGTTGAAAGCTACACCTCTCCGATGAGGAAAATATCCAAAAATGGCTAAAAATATTCCATAAAAGGCAGGTCTTTGGGTCAGAAATCGAGGCCAGTTGAAAGCTTCACCACTCCGATGAGGAAAATATCCAAAAATGGCTAAAAATATTCCATAAAAGGCAGGTTTTGGGTCAGAAATCGAGACCAGTTGAAAGCTACACCACTCCGATGAGGAAAATATCCAAAAATGGCTGAAAATATTCCATAAAAGGCAGGTCTTTGGGTCAGAAATCGAGGCCAGTTGAAAGCTACACCACTCCGATGAGGAAAATATCCAAAAATGGCTGAAAATATTCCATAAAAGGCAGGTTTTTGGGTCAGAAATCGAGGCCAATTGAAAGCTACACCACTCCGATGAGGAAAATATCCAAAAATGGCTAAAAATATTCCATAAAAGGCAGGTCTTTGGGTCAGAAATCGAGGCCAGTTGAAAGCTACACCACTCCGATGAGGAAAATATCCAAAAATGGCTAAAAATATTCCATAAAAGGCAGGTCTTTGGGTCAGAAATCGAGACCAGTTGAAAGCTACACCACTCCGATGAGGAAAATATCCAAAAATGGCTAGAAATATTCCATAAAAGGCAGGTCTTTGGGTCAGAAATCGAGGCCAGTTGAAAGCTTCACCACTCCGATGAGGAAAATATCCAAAAATGGCTAAAAATATTCCATAAAAGGCAGGTCTTTGGGTCAGAAATCGAGGCCAGTTGAAAGCTTCACCACTCCGATGAGGAAAATATCCAAAAATGGCTAAAAATATTCCATAAAAGGCAGGTTTTGGGTCAGAAATCGAGGCCAGTTGAAAGCTACACCACTCCGATGAGGAAAATATCCAAAAATGGCTGAAAATATTCCATAAAAGGCAGGTCTTTGGATCAGAAATCGAGGCCAGTTGAAAGCTACACCACTCCGATGAGGAAAATATCCAAAAATGGCTGAAAATATTCCATAAAAGGCAGGTCTTTGGGTCAGAAATCGAGGCCAATTGAAAGCTACACCACTCCGATGAGGAAAATATCCAAA